>VZRI01005145.1:0-25160 GCA_013397515.1 Upupa epops | reverse complement strand
AGAAATAACCGTCTGTCTTTTAATAGCAGACTACCCATTTTATTTTAAACATCTTGATTTGTGATCTTATTTTGACTTCAGCTATCTGGACAGTGAGGTTTATATCAAAGATTTAATCTGATTGGTGGAGATGAATTTTCCATACTAGCTTGATGAAAAGTCAGTTTTAACATTTTTGTTCTTCTTCATTCAAAATGTTATTTTATTGAATCTAAAAACTGAGGAAAACCACCAAAAGTCTTAGAGGAAAAAACAATTACATTTTTTAATGAAAATATTTGCGTTTATTTTCAGGTCATGGACAACTGAAATCTGGACTACAAAAACCCCACAACTAACCTTGAAAGAGTAAAGAAAGAGATAGCACCGTAAAACCTGGTAGTAGGTATGGAAGGAGCATATCCCAAAGTGCAATTACATAGACCATGCTTTAGAAAACCCAGAAATTCGGATATGACTCGCTGCTATAACCGCAGCACATTAACACAGGTGTGAATAGTTCACAAAAGTTGAATGGATTATGTTTAAAGGATTTTTAAGATTTGCTGAGCCCAAGATACGCTAAAAAACAGAAGATTTTATGTGCTTGGTCAAATATTGAAGAACAGAGATTATATGAACAACAAAGACTGGTAAAGATGATAAGCATAGAAAATCTGTTCTGCTGTCTCAGTTCACACAGGTGTTTGATTGCCTCTTATAGACTGGGCATATGTGTACACAATCCAAATCAGTGTAACAGTAAGATCTGTTTTAAAGAATGCTGTGTGAAATTGAATCTGAACAGAAAAATAGATCTCATTAAAGAACTCATCTGTGTACTAGTCTTGTTATTAAGTGACCCATTTAGCTTATTATTATTTTTTTTTTAATTTACAATGTCATTTTGGGATAAACAGTAAATTATGTATTACACAACACATTACCCTTTAAGATGTTAAATTTTTGACACTGTCTTTACAATAAGAAAAAGGTACTACAATAACAAATTAAAAATATGAAATAAAATTAATCTACCAGAAACACCTGATTTAGGAACTTGCACACTTACATGTAAACTACACCTACAAAATTCTGCTGTTCTGCTGAAGTCAGTTGTCTCGGTTTGGGAAGACAGGTGTCGGTTAGGGAGAGCTGGAGTCTCCCTTGGAATGGAGACTGTCAACTCCCTCCCTCCAGAATATTATAATATTGCAATTTAAGGGGCTTTCAGGCAAAAGATTTGGGAAAAGGAACAACAATTCTTTGTTAAGAACACTAAGAAAACACCAACAGTACACCCAAACAACCAGACAAAAGAAAGTCCTAGGGATCCCAACAGAGTCAACCTGACACCCGTTAGAGAGGGTGGTGGCTGAGTCCTCCTGGAGCGGTGGATGTGGCTCTCTTTTCCTCGGTGTGGGCGCAGAAGGAAGACCGCAGCAGGCAGGAGGCAGCAGGGAGCGGCCGGAAAGTGTCCGCAGTGGCCAGGAGCTGGGCAGCCACAGCAGCAGCTCTGCTCGGGGCGGGAAACAGTGGGGACTCCGGGGCAGGAGACAGAAGGTCTCAGAGGGAGGCCAGATGCCGTGGAGCAGNCCCCCCCCATCTCCTATTCTTATGTAAGAGATAAAATTACATATCTTCTCAACTGCTTTCAACAGATGAGAATAGAATACAAATTTTATATTCCATAACCCAAGACATCAGTGCAGTTAGTAAACTGCACCAGATAGAGAGATCTGAACTGCATATTTAATGCTTTATTGTCTAATGCTATAGGAAATAGTTTTGATTATCCTTTCATTTAGTGCTTTTGGATTTCACCCTGCTCCCCACACTAACATGGGACATAAATTCATCAAGCCATCACAGCCAACTGGGGAGTACACCAGAACAATTACAGCAGCAGTAGATACTCTTTAGCTGAATTCCAACATGAGATCCAGAAGACCAACCATTTTACAGCTGGATATTACTACAGTGGTTCCTCTGTCTTTCCATCAGGCTTGCTTTCATGTTCAGTTGAGTCTGAAATGCCTGTATACGAATACATGCAACATGGGAATAAGCAGGAGTAATTACTGATCTGGATACAGACACAGGGCTATGATCTTATTGCAACAATTGCAGAGACATGGCGGGGTGTCTTGCACGACTGAAATGTTGTCATGGATGGCTTTGTACTTTTTAGGAAAAAAGAGACCAAAAAGGCTAGGGGATAGAGCTGCTTTTTATGTGTGCGAGCAATTGAAATACATTGAGCTTTACCCAAGGGCTGTGATGAATATGTTGAAAGCTTATTGCTAAGAATTAAGGAACCAGCAAATACGAGTAATATGGGTGTTGGTGTCTACTACAGACCATCAAACAACAAAGAAGTTGTTGACAACGCTTTTTATAGGCAACTTGAAGTAGCCTCAAGATCATGAGTTCTGGTGCTCATGGGTGACTTCTGTCACCCTAATATTTGTTGGAAAGGCCACACAGCTAGATATAGTCAGTCCAAAAGATTCCTGAAGTGCACTTATGGCAACTTTCTGATGGAAGTGATGCAACGAGGAGAGGTGTGCTGCTGGACCTAGTATTAACAAGCACAGGTCTTTGGAACTGTGAGGTCTGACATCTCCTGTAGCGTCAGCAGGAATGTAGAAATCTCTTTGGAGAGATCTGGTCTGGTTCTATAATACAGACTGTATTAATAGTAGTCTAAAGTGAAATACTCATTGAGATCTTAGGATTAAAAGAGGATGGCTATTATAGCAAAAGAGTGTGACATCGATGACAAATAGAAAAGTACATTTACACCCTGGAAGAAAAACAAAAATTACATTTAACGCTGTGTATTGCTCCCCACAAGAATTCCACTTCTCCTTTATTTAGACAATACAGTATAATCATTTGTAATACATTTAGAAAATACAGTGTAATAATTTGAGTAATAAGCCACCTCATTTAAAGAGAAAAATAACCTCTAATTCCAACTTTCTATGTGCTTTTACTTTGCTTAGTGTCTCCACTGAAATGCATAATTTGACTACAATGCTGCCAAAGAGTACCAATATAACATTCCTATAAAGGGAATTGCAGAAGAAAATCATAAACTTTTGACTGTGTAGGAGATGAGGGCAGAGGGGAAGTCACCCTTCTACAATTTTTACAGGAAATTACATTCTCTAGCTGCCTAAAAATTTGCTTGTGACCAGATTCTGACTTCAAAACAGGATGAAAATTAAATATACACTGAAAAATTAGGCCACAGCATTAAGTAGAGGTGTCAGCATTCTCTGCATGCTTGCATTTTTGATGTAAATATAATTAAGATGCAATTTACATCCCAAAAGATGGTAAAAAGAATGAGAATTACATGAAGTGTAGCTTAGTTATTTCATCAGTTTAGAAAGCTAATTCAGAAAAGGTATCTCATTACCCCAAATGCTTCCTCAATAACATTAATTATTTGTAATCTACTAGGGGCTTGAGGAGTCAAGATCATTAATAACACTTGAAACCTTTAGAGACTTCAGAAGCCCACATATACAACAATAGATGAAAGTTTGTGAAAACAAAAAACAAACAATGAAATACAAAAAGTACTGTGTAATAACATGACTAAGTGGTGAGCAGTGCTTTCTGCATATTAACAAGTCCACAGTTGTTAAGGTTCTGGTAAATAAACTGAAGGTGTTTTGAGGAAAGCAACAAAGTGATTTTATATATTCTTTTGGGGAATTGTAGCTAAGCATACTATCAGTGTCCTTACTAAAGGACTTCAGAATTTATATATGATGAAATAGCCTACAAAAGCATGCTATAGGATCAAACGCCTTTTTTAGTGTACAGCTTTTCTACCAAAGATACTACTTTCCAATAGGGATTATTTGTGCTGTTATTCCTTCATCCTTTTTCCCTACCCAACTGTCTGCTAGAAACTCCATTGAGGATTTTGCCTACCAGAGAGATAAGAAAATTAGCAGAAGACAATCAATGCTTGCTTGCTGACTGCAAGAATGACCTCTGTGACAGAAACCTCAGGCAAATGTAAATACAGATGAGATGGCAATTATTTACATCAGAAGTGTGACTGAAGTATTCAGAAGACTTCAAAGTTGGTACTTCCCTGGGCTCTGTAGTACAAAACCCCTCAGTACTCAGAAGGAGATACAGAAACATGCAAAGACAAATCCCAAGCAGAGGAAATACCCAAAGAATTCTATTGGTTTCCACTAACTATAAGCATGCTGTTGTGTGCTAATGTGATTAAGTGTGACAATGGCGAAACTCTTTGGACCTTCAAAGGATGTAACTCAACTGGAACAGCAAGGATGAAATCCAACACTGTGATTCTGAAAGCATCACTGAAAATAGATAACAGAGGACCACAGTCTGAAATACAAAGATGTGAAGTAACTTTTTGGATCATGATCGTAAGTGAGCTATGGATTGTGATGAGAGAGCTAAGGCTAGATGCTACACATGGGGGACATTTCAACACATCTTTACAGCATCTACCCCATGTTTTGCCATCTGCCACAGTTATTTACCTAACTTTTTGCATCAAACTTCTATTGTTCCAATATACAACTGAATTTAGACCCTTGCTTGTGCATCCATAAAGCAGAATGCCAAGCCACAGCAGAGGCTTGAGTATGCCGGTAGAGTGAGTCTGTCTTTGGTTCTGCTTACACATGGTATCTTTTCACATTACAGATACACTCCTCAGAGTTTGTGCAAATACATCCCCAGTCTTCCCTTCCACTCAGGGATAGGGCTGCATTCCTAGAACACATGAAGGTACAGATGTTGTATAAATGAGAAGCATCTTAGCCTATGCTGCCGACATTTTTGAGGGTACTCTTTTTTTGGCTGAATTCCTCAAAGATGCATATCTGTCTGATTATAATTCCTGCTGTTTGAAAACCTGGTATAATAATTGGTTTCTTAGCTACTTCATTTTTTTTTCTTTCTTTTGGGTGATGCTTTATTACAAGGTTCTTTTCTCTACTGCTTTTTCTTCTTGCCACACTTGGATTTATCAGGCCCATACCTGCTTTCCTGTTACATTTAATTTGATTGTCTTAAAAAGAGCATCCCAAAGTATTCATTCTTGTTTAAGTGCCTGCTTTCCTGTTCACTGGTGGCTTACATCCCTTGGTCAGCTTCATGGACTGTGAATGAAAGGGACTAAAGTACCTCAGCACAGTTCACATTATTCAATTTCATTTGAATAAAAGCAGCCTCTGTCTAGCTGAGATGCAGGAGATCTCCACTTGATATAATTATTGGCACATAAGAAAGGTCTGTCTTGAAGGAAAGCTACAGAAATAAGAGTAATAGGGAGAGCAGACAGAATACAATAAATGCTTCTTCTTCATTATCAGCCTGTTACTGTGATTCAGCAAGTTCTATGCACAAGGTCTGTACACAAGGAAGAAAAGGCTATGATAAAAGAGACAAGGTTCCTTTTTGCCAGGTTTTGCTCTATCTGTGTATGTGTGATGCATCCACATTCACCAGACACACAGCTATGACTGAGAAGCATTTTTACCCTTCCAGGTAAAGCTTCCCCACATTTTTGGAATCAAAATCTATGTAAAAACATCTCTTAAGACTACCACCTTTAGTTAACCACCATAATTGGTTATGGTGGTTAAGAATGATGTAGAAGATTAGAACTAAATTAAAACCAAAATCAAAAGGGCCAACAGCATTCTGGGGTGGATCAGAAGAGGGGTGGTTAGCAGATCCTCCTCTATGCTGCGCTAGTGACACTGCATCTGGAGTATTGTGTCCAGTTCTGGGCCCCTCAGTTCAAGAAGGACACAGAGGTGCTGGAGGGTGTCCAGCATAGAGCAACAAAGATGATGAAGGAAGTAGAGCACCTCCCTTATGATGGAAGGCTGAGGGAGCTAGGGCTCTTTAGCTTGGAGAAGAGGAGGTTGAGAGATGACCTCATTCATGTCTATAAATATGTGAGGGATGGGTGTCAGGAAGATGGAGCCAGGGTCTTCTCAATGTTATCTCATGACAGGACACGGAGCAATGAGTGCAAGCTGGAACATAGGAGGTTCTGTATAACTATCAGAAGGAACATCTTCCCAGTGAGGGTAATGGAGCATTGGAACAGGCTGAACAGGGCAGTTGTGTAGTCTTCTCTGAAGACATTCAAGACCTGCCTGGATGTGTTCCTGTGCATCTTGGTCTAGGTGATCCTACTGTGGAAGGAGGATTGGACTAGATGATCTTTTGAGGTCCCTTCCGATCCCTAATGATTTCATGATTCTATAATTCTATGATAAGAAAATGACAGCCCTCTAACCAAAACAAAGGAATCATAGAGTCATTAAGGTTAGCAGAGACCTACAAGATCATGAAGTCCAACCATAAATGCAATGCCACTGTGCCCAGTAAGTCCTTTTCCCTAGTGCCACATCGACATTCTTTGAACGCCATCAGAGATGGTGATTGCACCACTTCCCTGGGCAGCCTGTTCCAGTACTTGACCACATTTTCAGAGAAGAAATTTTTCCTAATACCTGATCTAAACCTCTCAGTGCCGTGATATGTAAATTAAAGTGGATTTGTGAGAGTTTGTGAGAGGTTTGATTGATGGGGATTCTTAAAGTTAAGAATAAAGTGAATGTGCCCAGAGGTATGCATTAACACAGCTTTACTGTTCAATAGCATGTTATAGAAGGAAAAGAGAGTGACGAAACATGAAAAGGAAAGAAAACGGAAGAGAAGAGGGGTAGAGCAGAGGTGGCAGAGGATATACCACCACAGGGGGGTCTCTTCTTGCTGAGTCCCTGATGGGTCCAACGGTGTCCCACCCTTCTTCATTGATGTAGATCTTTCAGTGGGGGAAGTCCTTAGACTGGTTCCTGTGAGACTGTCTTATATCTTGCCATCCATTCCCCACCTGTTTTTCCTGAGAATGGGGCTTGGTGGGACATTCATAGTCAAATTTTCTATTCTTGTTTCTCAAGGCTGAGATTGCTGTCTCTTATCGCAAAATATCAATTTAATTAGTTGATACTGGTAGGTGAGCTCTCTGCTCCACTTAATTAATAGATGATTTCACTGCTTTGAGAATACAACAACTTGTAAATCAATAATCAATAGGTTCAGTCAATGACATCCCAGATAGGGCCGTGTGGACTCGGGCTGAGAATGAGGTGGGCTCCGTACAAGCTGCTGCTCTGGTCTTGGAGGAGGAGAGAGGAAGCCTATTCATAATAAGGACATTTTGACACAAGACAAAGGGGACTTTTTTCAGAGGCTCACAACCTGGCACAACAGTGACAAGGGAACAAGATCTTTGTAATGCTACCATTTAAAATCATCTAACTATGAATTGACTGAAAGAAAAAGAAATTATATAACAATTGTATTCATTAATCACTCTACATTTAATTAGTTGATCATTTTGATAGATCAGGAAGCCTGTTAGGTTGATCAGAAGAACTTGCTGAATACTTGTTTTCAGAAATAAGAAATTTATTTTTTTATTAAAAAGAATTTAATCTAAACTTCTGTCAAGATTTGAACAAACTAAGGAAGAACGGTATGGAACCTGATTGTGCTAACTGTGCAGGGATTTGCTTAGGGGTTTTTGAAATTTTGAATTTCACTCTTTAGGTGAAAGGGCTAAGCAGTAAGAAAAACATTAGGAAGGAATCTGTGAAAGAGGAAGGTATTTTGTCTTCACAAACAACTGTGCAGTAACTCAGCCATCTCGTCTCCTGTGCAAGAAGCTGCAAGGAATTCTCTCAACCTAGAATTCTCTACAGATTTTCTTTGGAGAATGTATAGTTCCTTATGACCTTCTGGAAGGGTTATTAAAATTCCAACTAATTAAAAAATAAAAGTTAATTGAATCTGAGGTAAGCTAAGTCTCCTAGTGACCTATCCCAAATGAGAAATAATGAGATTTTGTGAAATTAACAGATGAAACTGACTCCCTTTCATGAAACTGCAGACTGAACAAGTACTTTCACATGTTCCACAAAGCACTGCATCATCAGAGACCCTGGTAGTATTTTTCTCCAAGTAGTAAGCAGGAATGAAATGTAAATCTAAAAATAAAGAAAATAAGGCAATATAAAAGAAAGGCAAAGGAAAGGCAATATAAGGTCATGAGACAGTAGTTTTTCTCTAAATTATTTCAGTAAATACACCAAGAAATTAAGTTAAAAATTTTTTTTCTGAAGAACCATTGGCCAAGGCATGGTTTCTGAGATATCAGTGAGATTTTGAAATTGATTTACAAGGTGCTGAAATCTCTCTTTCAGGATACATCAATTACACTTTCTTCAATCTTTAAGATATTGTCTGATGAAAGTCAAAATAAAAATTTGGGCAATGGATTTTCTGTTGCTTTAGAATGCAATAATCCAGAGCATAGAATGTTCAACTGTCGAAAACATTTCACTTACTTTCTTTAGTAATTTCACCTTACCATTCTCAGATAGTGCCACATTCCCATGTGTCCTGGTTCCAAAGTGGCTTCAATCGGTCTTTACCTGCTGTTGTAGAATTTATCAGACAAAGAAGCAGTCATTTGGGAATCAAACAGATTTTATTAAATCTACATGCAAGAATCAGAAGAAAGAAATCTCAACAGATGAGACCAACAATAGTTGCAGAACTATTACACACCCACTGAGAACAAGGGAAGAAACTATGTAGTGGTCTTTGGCTTCACACTAAAGACCTGAGGAGAATGACACAACATACATTGCAGCAAACTGGAGAACCATCCCGGGACACTTCAAACCGCATTTTTCTAAGTGTTCAGGATCCCCCAGGGGAAAAGGGACACCTTGCAGCAAAAAGGGGAGCCAACCCTTGGGACACTTCAAAACCCCAATTTTCTTAATCTTTCCTTACTCAAACATTTCCTCAATTTCTCAGTCACAGCTGTGACACAGCCTCTCTTCCCTGTGGTCGAGTAGCTTCCTTCCACCACAGTTCAATAAATTAACGTGGCACTGACTACATGGTCCACTTGGTGCCCACAGGGGACAGACTCAAAAATTATGCTGACTGCATGATCAAGGTGGTGCCTCTCCTTCATGGCCACAGTGTGGGGGCTAGGAGACTGTCACTTCAGTCACCAGTTCCAGGAGACTGTATTTCACCAGTTCCAGCATCTCCTCAAAGTGGCCAGCCTGTAGTGCTCTTGGCTCAGCATTGCTCCATGCTATTGATGCAGATTGGCATTGCTTGGGCCATGCTCCCATGTCCATTTCCCCCAGTGGGGTCAGTTCTTGTTGTTGCTGTCCTGCTTGCTTGTGGCTTTGCAGTGTGGCCAGTTCTCATTGTTGACATCACCACCCTGCTCACTCACGGTGGTGGGATTGGTTGCCACCACCTCACTTGCCTGGAATCATGCAGTAGGATCAGTTACCACCTGCCCTGAACCCAATGTCAGAAAGGGCAGCAGCCCTACTCTGCTCCTGGTGGACCATGGCAGGCCAGGGAGAGAGTGGTACATTGCTCTTCCCCCACCGCTTGCATGATATCTTCTTCCCCAAAGCTCTCTCCCCGAGGAAGCTGGGCCTCACTTCTCAGTTGTGCCTTCACTAGGTGGTTGTGGGGGAGCATGGGGATGGGTGGGAGGAATGTATGTTCTTTGCAGATAAGCACTCTCAAAAACCCACTACACCATATTAAACCCACCTAAACAAATTTAATAAGTTAGATAGAGATTCACTGAAGAAAAGCAGTAATGATCTTTCAAGTGTTTTTGCTTTGAGACAGAATGAATTGCAAGTACCTAAATAACATGTCTCTCTTGAAAATGTGTCCAGCCACCATTAATTTTACAAAACACTGTCTTGGTACAGATTTACTGAATTCTTTGTCATGACTGAATTTTCTTTAGAATACAACCAAATGAATGATCAAAAAAAAAATTCTATATAATATAAAATTATTCCTGAAGTTCTATTAATAACCCAATGGCAAATTCTTCAACATGGATAGGGGATTACAGGATAAATACCCTCTAAAACTCTAAAATAAGCTTCAACCACATCAGTTTTATAGTATAAATACATGGTAAAATTTTATCTAAAATAAACTATTAATGCAAGTATTGACATTTAAATGCTTTTTAAAATAGACAGGTGAAAGAGATTTGAATCCAGTGGAGATGTCATGTCCATGAATTTGTTATTGTTATTTGAAAATCGGCCAAATTTTCAGATATTTGATTTTGTGCTTTTATACAGAAAATGCATTTTGTTTTATAGCAGTAGTTTCTCCAGTCAGCCCCCTGGGGTGTTGAGCTGATCACAAGTGATGGGCAGAGGCACTCTATAAAGTGGGGCACACTTCTTTAGGGCAGTCCCTTGGATCTCTCTAGGAGGGACAGAGCTACAGGGCAGAAGCCTGTGGGCCTCTCCAACACTACCACACCACTCACGGGGTTGGTGGGGTATGGCCTGACTGCACAATGTCTGCCTTGACCCTGCTGCCAGTCCTGCTTGGCATGGTGGAATTGCAGCTGGCAATTTTTCCCTGGGGGCTGTAATGCAGTGCAAGTGGTAGCTATGGACCCCCTGCCTTCTTAGACCTGCCTGGTGGTTCCAATGGAGGGACAGGAGACATTGGAGAGGACATAGGCTCATTCCCAGAATTACCATCTTGGGGCGACACCTGAAGAGGTGAAATTCTAGGGCAGGTATTATGGAGCAAAGGAGGTGGAGTATCAGGAGGCAGAAGAATTCTCTCTGCTAGGTCCTGAAGTTCTATTTTACCTTCAGCAACACCCTCTACAGTCTACTCTTTATCACCCCCCTGCTTGCATTCTTTTGTGGCAGCTGTTTTGGCAGTGGCCCTTTCAGCCACTGCTTTTGCTTCTCTGTCTGCTATAGCAACTCTGTTTGCTATAGTTCTCTCCTTTGTAGCAGCATCAATAAGCACCTTCCCAGCGTCAGGCCAAGTAGCTACTTCAAAAGCTGTTTGTGCATTTGTGTCAAGGGTTTTCCTTTTAAACCAGATTAGTAATGTTTGTAGGGCACCTTCCTCGTACTTAACTCCCCTTTTCTCCAGCAAATGCATTAGAAGGGTTAAGATAGACTTCTCTTCAGATGATATTTGGATGCCTGTTTTTGTCCCCAGTGGCTGACTTTGTGCCAGTGTCTTCTTATATGTGGTCAACCTGGTGACTTTGTCCCGTGCTTCTCTGTGCTGTACAGGGCTCAGTCACCAGCACTCTGTCACTGTGGTCACAGTTTTTTTCATGTGCGTCCTCAGACAGGTTCCTCACATAGATTCCTCACACAGGGTCCTCACATGGGGCACCAGATATTGGATGCTTTAGTTGTAGTAGGCAAAACACATGCAACACATGATTAGTTGCATCAGGCAAGCAAAAGCAAAGCTTTTTTATTATTAAAAACCTCTTTCTTTTATCCCCTATTCTAACATATATGTCTGTCTCCTATTGGACAAAACCCATATCCACGCACAGAAGTCTTTAATATCATTGGTACTTAGTAGCCTTTCTTACGTCATTCTGCAGTCTTGCAGAATATTTTGTAGTTGCTGCAAAATATCCCAAAACAACTAACAATCGCTCACCCCTCTGGTACCTGACTTCTTCAAACCCCTCTACACTTCCTAAAACCTTGCTTGCTCCCCTTTGTGGGTAGCTGACTTTTCAGGATCCCAGAATAGAGTTGACTGCAAAACCCGCTTCCTCAGAAGTTTTTTGTCTGAAGCTCAAACTCAGTCTGTTATCCAGCTGCCACCAACAATTTAGGGAATTTTTGCCTTTCTTTTTCTTGGTTGTGTGTTGAATACATTTCTTATTTATAGTAAATTTGCTTCATTGCCTCTGGAATTCTTGAGAGCTGGTTGGTGTGCTTACTTAGAGTGCAAGCACCAACCCAGAGATCAATCTAGGCCTTTGTTTTAAACCTACTGTTTTATACTGCAAATGCTGAGATTCTGTTTCTGTCTGCTCTTTCAATTCAGTGTGTTTTACACATGTATGTAACATACACAGGTGATGAACATACTAGAACTACAAGGAGAATTTTCAAAGTGGCCTGTCAGCATAACTTAAGGTAACCAGAGCCTATAGGAGAGCTTTTAAGTAAGTCACAATGACTGACATGGTTATGAGGCAGAAAATTTGGAACGTAAAGTAATAAATTCTACTATTTAAGAAAAGTGATTGCATTTTTTGTCTTGTATACTGACTGAAATTGGGCATAGTGATTCCACTAGATGAATATGAGACTTTTCTGGAATCTCAGAAAACTAATGTGCACATAGAGAAATTAGTGCTTAATTAAAAAAACAGTGCATGGAGAATGCAGTTTATGCATTTTCTTAAATTACCTGAGAAATAGTAGTGCAGAAGTTTGGTAAAGCTAACATAAGGAGAAAAATTATTTTCGTGCTTTACCTTTTATTACATAATTATGCCTCAGTCAAGAGGCTGCAGAATTATTCTGCCAGTTACTCAAGATTATTAGATTTCTCTGTCTGTCTCTCTCACTAATTTGGGTTTAGTTTACTGAGTAAGAGATAATGCCTCAGTCTTACTCTTGAGATAGAAAGTTTAACTTTACTCTCCAGGTATTACAGTAATCCCCTCTAATGCATTTTAAAGGGCTGTGATTTCTTCATTCCTTTGGCAACTTAAGTGGTACAACATCACCTAATTAAACCACTTTTATCTAACTTTTTCTCTTTTAGCAAAATACAGAGAACTTCAATACAAAACCACAGACAGGAAGAAAATTATAGTAATATAGACATATTCCATTGCACATTTTTACATTCCTTTTGGAGTCCAGTTAATCTTAACGTGTACTGTGGTTTGAATTTGAGTTTGTTTCTTGACTGAGGATTTGACAAGTTGCTATGGCAACTTACGATTTTTTTCACATCTGTGAACTTACATGGGTAGTTTGGATCTCCCTGATTTGGTTTATGGCTGCTTCTCTTCTTCCTTGTCTTTGTCTGAAAAGAGAGACAAATGACACTAGACGAATAATGGTGGCTATTTTGCCCTGAGAATGTGGTAAATGGAAAGAGAGACAGTGGTACTTCGCAGATTGGTGAGAAGGAGGTTTTGTCTAACATCCATTGCCAAAATGGAGAGAGATTTTCCTTATCAATGGCTGTAGGAATTGGTGTGCTGGAAATGGAGGACTGACTTAGAAGCACATGGACCTTAAGACATGCTCTAGCACTGAGAGACTGAAGCATGGACTGAATAGACTTCATGTTACCACAAGGAAAAAGAACACTTGGAAGTCTCTTAGCTCCAGGGGAATGGGGATACGAGCATGGTCCAGTTATGTAAGAGCATGTAATTAATCTCTACATGCTTTTAGTTGAGGTTTTTATGTGAGGTGAATTAAATGCGACTTATTTTTCCCCTAAATTGACAGGTTTTTGTTTTGCTTGTAGTTTATGTACGATTTATGAACCACCTTGATCTGGTTTTGTTTCAGCCCATTAGTATATTAATTAAATTAATTAATTTTATTTCAGATCTGATCAGCTGATCAACTGATGAGACTGTGGTGATGGTGCTATTAAATATTTTTATACCTTACTAATGTACCCAAATAGTCTTCAGCACTTGGCGCTTGAAAAATGTAGAAAAATGGAAAGGAAAATAGCAAGCAGTTATGTATCAAAGGTAAAGAACTAACCCTTTTTGTTTAACCTGTCTGAGTTGATATTAGATTTTGGAAGAAAGCACAGACTAGAATAGTCTAAACAAATACAATAAAATAAATAAATAAATAAAGGTTAAAAAGGAGAAATAATAAATAAATTCTAAAATATCCAAATGAGAAAGAAATTTGAGGTGGCAGGAATAAAGATCAGGAATAAAAACATCGTCAAGGCAGGATCATTGCCTTTATTTTTGAGTCCATGACTGTATGCTGTATGGTGAGGAAAGATTTGCCTTTAAAGTAGTTATTTGAAAAAAAATATATATACTGATGATGTAGGCAAATCTATAATTATATGCAAGAAAGAGTGATAAGGTGAAAAAGATAGCTAATGGCAAGGGCTGAAATACTGCAAGAAAGAAGGGTCCCTTTTTGGCATTGAGGTGAATGAAGGAGGAAGATTCAATGGCATTGTGAAAAATATGAATGGAACAAAACTGTTCAATTAAGGCCATTGAGTGTAAGGTTGCCTTAGAAATTAACTGAAACACAAGTGTTTAGCTTGAACTATGGTGATAAGTAAGTCTAATCACTATGATAGAACTACTGGAATTCAGGATGGGCTTGTCTTTCTAATGAGCAATATAACCAAAGATTGCACAATGGTTGCTCTTGTTCTACATACTGGGAATGGCAGAAAAGACAAAGACTTGGATTTAGACCAGCATTTCTAAAGTAAGGCAAAACTAGTGTCTTGAATCAATGCTGATGAAGAAGCTTTAGAAGCCTTGTCTCCAGAGACACTGTGGATGCAGATGCAAGTAATTGCAAAAGTATTGTGCAAAAAATTATCCTTCTCTTAAATTGTGACAGAAAAGTAATTTCACTTGCTGGTTCAAATATATTTTCCTTCTCTTTCCTCATTTGAGCATTTAAATAGATTTTAATGTTAACTGTCACATGGTTGTGTGCATGTGCGCATGTATACACACTCTCAAACAGAACCCAAGATGTAATCAATTTCTATCATGCCAACCATGTGCAAAGTAACATTAGCACATAGGAGCCCTGTGGGAAGATTTTTGTCCTTTTAAGACATCTCAGGCACACCTAGGAGACTTTTCACAACAGTAGCACAGTACAGAGCTAGTAGGTCTATAACAGATATTCCCTGAAAGTCTAAACTTAAGGAAGGATTTGTACCTGTCAGTGACAGTGTAAACTGGAATTTCTAGTGTCTGGAGTTGTAAGTTAGTGCTGAAATATAATAAATCAGGTGTTTAATGTCATCACATGTTTTTCAGACAAAAAAACAAAACAACAACAAGCCCACAAGGCTCCTCTTAGAGGGAGGACAACAATGCTGGGGAGAGCTGAAGCCATGAATATTTATATGCAACTAGATGGCTTGTGCCCATCCAGTTGGTTTTCTCTTTATCAGGGCCAATGCACGTGCAAAAGTAGCAGACATGAATGCAGCACAAAAGCTGGCATCTTCCTGGCAGTCTCTCTACTGAATGAAACTGCTCTGCCTCCATAAGAACTGATTAAGGGACTCATGGTATTGTTAGTATCAAAGAAAACCAAATATATGGTATTTCAGTAAAGCTTTGATATAGTCCTGCTAATTCGGTCAGTGGAAGAAAGATTTGAAAAGTGATTTTAGTAACCCTTTATATTTGGATAGAGGTTAGCAGGTGCTTTCAATGAAGTATGGGAAGAGCTTAAAACTTTATGATTTTAGAATCTTGTAGAACTGCCAGCCTATTCAGAAGACTGTTGCTTGAAATAAGTTGCTTCTGAAGAGAAGCTTGGCTTCCCCATGTGCTTATTCATACATGAATACAATTTATTGCAAAGTCTGAGAGATTCAGGTTAGCAGTGAGAAATGTGCTTGTTTGGTGTGACAGGCAGCCATCTTGTTATTATACTTCTGCTAGAGTTCCTAAAGAAAGGATATCTCTCTCAATGTAAAGACTGGAAATTGGTCTTTGTGAAGCAAAAATCATAGCAACAGAAACAAGATTGATTATCAGTCTTGGAAAGCAAAGTTGAGGGAAGGAAGCAGCTTGCTGTAATGAATCATATCATAACATGCAACTGGTGAACTGTTCCTTACGATGGCAAATGTAGATTATCCAAACCAAAAGAGTTTATGGCCTTTGTTACATGGTGAAGGTTATCCAAAAACACTTGCATAAGTCTTCTTCAGGAGCATCTATACATAGAGGTGTGCAGAACTGTGAGACCACAGAAAAATGTCCCCACACCACCTCAAGGTGTTGGATGGTCAGAGCGAGTGCCTGAGGACATGGTTGTAGTGACAGCAGGAGGGGACGAAGTGGCTAGACTGGGGTGAACATGAAGTCAGGGGACCTCACAGAATAGATTGAAACTTCTGTTTGTCAACAAAACCCATCTCAATAAATAAACTAACAATTTTAAAGAGTGGGTGGTATGACTCTGACCTTTCAACGATCTCACCTCTAATGTCCCTTGTGACATACTGGCTGAAAAGTAATTTTGTGACATCAGTGCCATAAAGTTACTTTCTTTCTCTTGAAGACTGAAAAACACTGAAAAAATTCTTAGCATGACTCAAATGGATCTCATTTGAAGACGTGCAAATTCTGACAGAAGAGCAAAAATCTGTTACTGAAATAAGATATTGCAATAAATAAAATTATATTTTGACAGTCTAAATTATTGCTAAGTCAGACCTGAATTTTCCAGTAAACTTTAGAAATATCAGACAAGTGGGTAACAAAAGAACCATGTGGTTAGTTAATGAGAACCATGAATGAGAAGCAACTATCTAATAGGACATTTAGTTTTCACTATTGTATGTAAGATTACTCTTAAATTAACCTTGATATTCTTTAAGCAAATAAATTGTTAATCATTGCACTGCATTGTTTTATATTTACATTTAGTTGCAGAAACATTAGTCTCCATGAATCTTTCATATTTCTTTTTGAAAATAATTATGATGGTAACAAATCTCAAAAATGCTTTGTTTATAAAAGCAATTAAAGGAGATAATTTGCTAAAAGAAATATAGAGGGATTAAATTCATGATTGTATGGAGATAATCTCTGCTAAGACAATAAAACACTCTATATAGTGCTGAAAGAAGATGATTTAACCATTATTTTAGAAGTATTAATTTGCACTAGAGTTTTTCAAAACAGTGAAATTGAACAAAATATGTATATGAAATTAATGTTTGTCTACTGAAACATATTTTGTGGAGGTTTAATTCACAGTAGGTTTACCTACTTTAAAACTTCAGTGTCTATGTCAGCTGTATTTCTAAATATGAAAAATAATCAATGATTAATATAAAGGCAATTAATACATGAACTACCGCTTTTTATTGAAATGCTAAGAAATTTGCAGTTAACATTTCCAACTTTAATTTATGAAGAAAAGAGCTTATTCAGAAGCAAATTTCACTCCCAAAATATTTCTGTGTAGAAATTGTCTACCCCTAGAGACATTACATAGCCTCAAAAATGCAGAAACACAAACTGACTTTTATAATCACATACTGAAGCTTGTTTTACAAATCCCTAATTCCGTAACATGAATAAAGAAGTCATACCTTTTTCCTCTTTCAACACTGATCCTATAAGCTGTTTGGGGGATCCCATTTGCTCAGCTGAAAAGCATGATTCGATACTATAAAACTAATGGATAGTGGGTTCATTTCCTTCACATACTGATTTTGGCTCAGATAATAAATTTATTTTCCTTTTATGGAAAATAAACTGATATGGTCCCTCCAAATTGTTATAAATACTTTCTAAATACAAGCTGATATACACTGGGCAAACAAGTTACTCAGATATTATTTTTAAGTTCTCAAAAAAATTAACACGACCTGCTCTCACTTCATTCCATAACAACTTCACCTATAAATATAGAGGATGCCACATTGTATGCTTGTACAGTTTTTATTCAGCAATTTCTATCCCAAGTTAATAAATGAACTAATTAGATACAGATATTTCTCCATGATTACAATTCCACTACGACTGCTATGAAGAAGGAAAAGAATAAATTTTCCAGAAACCAGAACAGAAATGCTGAATAGGAAAGCTGATTATAAAAAAAATGAATTAAGAATGTGAAAGTATTTGTGAAGATAATTGAAAACCATTTGTTTCCCCCATATTTGTATAGTGTCTAGTTGAATTTCAGACTATAAGCTACTTAAATCGTAAATATTTTCATTCATCACTATTACTTCTTCTAATTACAGTATTTTACATATTAGAAAACTACAGCTAAAAATGAAACATCAAAGAAAATGTACCAGGACAAAGAGTGGGTATATATATTTCAGCACAGTGTGTTTTTGGTGTTTTTTGTTGAGTGCTAGAGGCTGGGCAACAAGAACTTCATGTTTAACGCACTGCAGTGTCTTAGAATCATAGAATCATAGAGGCTGAAAAAGACTTTCAAGATCATCAAGTCTAACTGTCCACCCTACAACCATGAACTACTAAACCACCTCCTGAAACACCCTCTCTACCCATTTGTTGAACCTCTCCAGGGACAGTGCTGGCATAATGGCTAGGCATGCATATTTCCCCACAGAAATTCTGTGTGTGCTTGTGGTGTGTGATTTTCTATGTGCTCTGTTGCTTGCAAATGAGGTCCTATGAAGGATAAATTCCAGATTATGAATAGAACCTCTTGTTTGGAGGAGCATCTCTGCATCATGTCCTGTTTAGGCAAGCAATTTTGAAATAAAATATATCATTACATTCTAACCTAGTGAGTCAAACCCCTACATGTGACAAAAAAAATCTTACTTTCTGGGCCATAATTTGCTTTCTTTTATATTTGAGGAGATGTTTTCCACATGGTTTTATAGTTTAGTGCTTTGTAGTGTATGGTTGTCGGGCAATGAAATATGAAACACATGTCTAAGATAACACTGGTATAGAGGTGAGTTGCAGGCTAGCCATATTTTTGCATTCCACTCATCTTTTAACAGAGCCTTGTGAATGATAGTAATTTTTCAATCATTATCCCAGTTAGATTCTTGGAAAACCTTTATTTTTAATAGCATTTTTAAGGTCTCTTACAGTGGCTAATTCTGTTTTAAGCATGTTAATCTGTACTCTGAGGTCTTGTGCAAAATTAAGTCTCATAATTAGCCCTATCCTCATTTCTCTAGTGTCAAAATAACAGTAGGTGTTGTGGAAATGTTTGGTATGTTCTGCAGGAAGCCTGGCTGAAATTGGTACAGCTATTGTTGTGCTGTTTAGCTGCCACTTATTTAATTACATGCTTAGTCAGACTTCTTGGAAGCAGACGGTGCTCCTTCAGGGACAATTTGCAGGAGAAGTGTACAGCAGATGTACCAGGAACCCATCACTCGTTTATTAGACATGTTCATAGTGTGCCTATTGAACCCCCACTTCAGAGTGCCTTAAGTACATTGAGATGAATACTTGAGCACTGGCATCTGTAGAAAAAACTCCTAACCAGGGTGAGAGGGATGTCAAAGAATACATCCTGCCTACATGAGCATTGATAAGGAAAGAGATGACCATTCAGTTCTACCGTAAGTAACTTTTGATTTCAACTGGAAACTCTTCTGTTTTCACAGAAAAAACCCACAATATTTCCAGCTGCGCCTGGCCAAGACTGTGTGACCTAAAATTCACTTTTGGCATCCTTCCCAAAATGTTGCAAGGAGAAAATAACAGGAGGAAGTGATTCCTACCCTTAACAATCACTTAGAATATGGAGCATCATACTTTCTAACAATAAAGCCATATCTCATATTTCAGATTGTTGGAAGAACTTTTGGATCACCATTCAGAAACTAAGTAAGTCACTGTAGTGGTTTAGGGAGAGGGTTTAAATTGGTTTGGGTTGGTGTCTGTAATTCTAGCACAACAACCACTTCTCACTGAATGTTCAACAGGCAACGAACCAACTTGGCTAAAAACACAACAGTTTATTGAACCCATCACCAAGAAGAAAAGGAAAAATCCCCAAATAAGTAAAAGAATCAAAAAAGTAAAACAGAAACTGTATCACAATGCCTTTACACGCAATCTGAGAGAAATGGGAGATAGCTAACACGTTGGGTTTTGGCCTTAGATGAGAGCTCTGGGACAAGAGAGTGTGCACGAACACTTATAACCAAAAAGCCACCATGACACACACACACTTGCACCCCACTTTGCAGAAGGGTGGGGGGTGGAGGAAAGAATACAGCACAAAATATACATTTGATGCTTGTGGAAAAGTTCCTTTTCCCAGCCCTCATGCAGACATCAGCACTCTGTGATGTCTATAGACTACTTACAGCTTCCATCAGCTAGAGGCTCTTCTTTGAGCCTATAGCAGTATCAGGATTCCAGACTGTGTTTGCCAAAGGCTTAGGAGATTGGTACTTGTGATCTCTCTTCCTCTCTTTTCATAGAGGCTTCTCTCAGTCTCTGAATGGCAAGAGAGTACAGGATGTTTGCCATTCCGGTGGAGACAAAGCCAATGTGGCCCTGGTGATGTGGGATCATGACTGTTATGGCAAATAGGCTTTTTGAGGTCTCATTCAAGGGATTTCTATAGGCCTTTATGCAGAGACTTTCTTTCTTGTCAGCTGTGGCTAGGCACCAAAGGAGGCAGAAGGGTTAAGGGCCTCTGTCTGGCTCTTCAAAGGCAATTAAGCTGTAGAAGAAGCTATGGAGGAGTTGCCCTTTCTTCAGCCCACTGCCAGGAGTTGGAATGAGCTGGTGCTGGCTTTCTGCATCTGAGCCCTCAGCAAAAGAGTGGAAGGCTGCAGGTCCACCTCCACCAAAGGGAGTCTGCAGGTATGGATAGCAGCTTGTCTCTTTGGCCCACTGCCCCGAATCTGGAGTGACCTGGTACCAGCCACAGTCCAAATGGTCTGCTCTCATGTGTTCAAGCTCCCATGCAAAGAAGGTCATGGCTTCCCTCGCAGCAGAGCTTCAGCCAGGCTTAGGCTTCTTTTGTGTGTTGCACCCTTCTTTGGGAGGAAAGCTAGGAGCCATTGCTCACCAACCCACCCCCCCCACACACACCCTCCCTAGAGTGGTGGGGGGAACTGTCTTGTAGAGGAGCTCTCTGTCTCTCAAGACATGTTGGAGGAGAAGCAGGAGAAAAATGAAGACAGAGAAGAAGACAACAAAGAAAAATGAAGAAGCAGGCAGTACTTTCCCTTTTATAGACTCAACCAATAGACTCCACCACTTGTAAAGTCCAGACACTGACACAGGAGGTATGCTTCAAAATAAAATGTTTTTTTGCCATAAAAGCACCACAACTAATACTTGCAAATTTGGTAATTTTTAAACTGTGGCAGTCACAAATGAACTAACTGATTGTATTTATTTTTTTTTTTGGAAAGCAACAATTTCCCAAGGATAGTTTATAGGGAAATCCATTTACAGGTCAATGATCTTTAGAAAGTTTACATATCAAAATAAAATAGTTTTACAGGGCTATCTTTCTTGAATTTTGGGAGTGTTTTTTTCTCTTTTTCTTCGTAAATAGTCATAATTATGGCATGGGAAATTTGAAAGAGGGATGTCCTGTAGTCCAATCACAGAACTTGACCCATAGGCCTGTTCTTCATTTCTTGGGGCTGGTGTACTCAGAATAACCTTAATCTCCATGTTATAGTCTTTCATCTGTGAAACAGAGGCAAAATATTTCCATCTATATCCACATGGTTTTGTAAGCTCTAAAGAAAAGAAAACAGATTTTGCTTTGTGGATAAGCAACATGCTGTAAAATACAGCCTTGAATTTCAATTAATTTCTTGCAGCTCAGGAACTACTTGTGAAATAAAGAAATTCATTGGCAACTGCAGTTCACTGTCTTCAAAACTGAAACAAAAGGCATGACTGTGATATAAGGTACTATTACGGTTTTACTGCCTGATACAACAATGAAGTTCAATATATCATGGGACTTTTATTGTTGCAGTTCAGTCATTTCTATCGGCAATGATTCTTTCCACAAGTGGCTTGATCGTAGTAAATAATTTATTTACAACATTGTTTCTTGGGTAAATTATTTTCTTGATATTGCAGTGCGAGGTAAGGTCAAGTCCAACATACATGGAGACAGTAATTTAGAGAATATGTGTATCTGCTACTTACTAAAATTTATGAACTACAAGAGAAAAATAAGCTGAGATGTCTTTATTCCTCTGTTATTTCATTATTTTTTCTTTATTTCTTGTGTATTTTTAATACAAGAGGAGGGGAACATTCCTTTTTAATTTCAGTTCACTACTAAGACTAAGTGCTTTTTGACTCTCTTGTGTTGGTTGCAGGACTAATGTTTGCTAATGGCTGACTGGAATAGGAGAAATAGGATATACATTCCTAATTGTGTCTTCGTTCTCTCTGTTCAAGATTTTTCAAAATCATTGTTGTCTATTCAAATTACAGACTGGATTGTTTCAATAAGACATTAGAAATGATGAGATGGATCTGATGAAATAGGGTTATCTTTTACTAGAATGTACCTTATTTCATGATATAAGCCTTTAATAAACCCCACCTAAAGTCTAATGAAGTAACAGAATAAACTGGTAGTTGAGTGCATGGCAGAAAAATGTGGATAATTCAAAGGTAGACATTTAAGTCTCCTATAGTCAAAATGTAAATTAATGTAGAGTATAATATGAAATGAGATTGCATATTACCTTAGTATTGTGGAGAAATATAAAATAAAAAAATAAACTTATTAATAATGGCCCCATAATTTAAATATGATTTTCAGAAAACAATATCAGTGAGAACCTATGGCTACTTCCACAAAGATGGGGCACTGGGAATAATTGCCAAGAAACATAATCTATTACCATAGGAATGGTTTAGAATTTGTATTAGGCATGCTCAGGCATGTTCTACTTCATAATAAACAATGTGTTAAAGATAAAAAAAAGTTTCTATCATTTTTAAGGTATTCAGCAATACTACTTATCAAAATGAACAGATATATTCAACTTTTTTTTTTTTTTTAAAGACAGATCTAAGTAGGGAAAATTTCACTTTTTAAGGCATCATCAGTCTTAGTAAATAGGAGAAGTTATCCTTCTGAGCAATCTCTGCTGGACTCATCTGCAGCTTCAGCTAGTATTCAGGAATGCATTATTTTACACTCAGTGCTGTTCTCTGAGAGCATTAAAATTGATGCAGAAATTTCACTCAATGAAACTACCCAGCCAGAAGACTCGTTTTTGTCATCACTGTGTTTATTGTTTCTTCATATAAATGTTCAGATTGGATGACTTGGGGACTTGTATTTTAGGCAACCCAAATGAACATATTGTCTATAACCATTTTTCATATGTTTTTGAATCAGCAGACTGCCTGTTAATTGCCTGAAGTATTCCCAAACTGGCTATTAGGAGAAAGAACTTCTGCAATATTTTCATTTCCCCCCTTGCTTGTTCTCCACGTCACCAGTCCTCAGCTGAGAGATGAAATGCCAGAATACTCTCATTTTGTGGCACCTTTTAGTTCTCCAGCTGGCAGGCCAGACATTAGCATATTACGTGCCTTGCAAATACTTTCTGAAAAATTGATTCCCTAATGAGTTTGTAAAAATTGTGGTGCCTAGTTACGTACTAATTGTATCAGTCATGTAACCACACAGCTGAATCTTTCCCAAAACATTACCCATATGTCAAAGTATTCCCTTAGCTCCCTGATTAATAATAAAATCACTTATTGCATCCCTGCTACTTGAAGACACTGTGCATCAATACCTACTGGAGGTAGCTTTCAGGGACAAGATTCAGGTAAACCATTTACCATCTGCAAGAATTTAAATCCTTCTTTCATTAGCATTACTTGGGACAAGGAGACTTTATATCAAGTTACACTTTAGGGATGGTAACTGTTGGTGGCCCTTTACCACTTTTCTCAGCTGTACAGGAATTGTTCCAGAAGAATGTTTTTGGCTGAGGTAGTTTGGTTTGAGAACATACCTCCAGTACACACAGGGTTACTATACTTAGGACTTAAAAATAAAACCCACACATCTTGCTACAGGCAATATTGTGTAGTTTCAATATGGAATGAGTGAGGGTATCCAGAGAAAACAGCAATATTAAGAAAGATAATTTCAGCCACCTGGTGGCATTTAATCCTCCATTTCTCCTCACCCTGCAAAAATAGAAGAAGTACTTAAAATCAGAAAAAGTATTTCGGTTGCAACAGTTTTTCCCACTCTCTATCCTGCTACCAGCCCAGTGTTGCCTCAGCTGAAATAAGAGAGCTGAATACATGAGAAGGCCTGCTTTTGTTTCTGCTTTTTCCACCCTCAACCTCAGGGCTCAGTTTAACCCCTTTTTCTGTCAGGTGACAGGATGTCCTTTCAATTTTCATTGAAGAAAAATGACAATTAATGCATCAGGTATTTTATGCTCAGCAGCCTGGTTTTATTATATAGAAAGGAGACTCCTGAATCTGTGAATCTCTAGCCAACTTTTCTTAGACAGTCATCCCCTCCGTAGCATACTAATGCCTGGGATAATTCCTTCCAAGCTACTGGGCTTTATGCATTCCTTCACTGATTTTCCTGTCAGCCCACTGTCCAGTCTCTCCAGGCCCTTTTGAATGGGCAAACAACCACTTGGTGTATCATTTTTAATTCCTCTGCAAACCTATTAAGGGTGCATTCATTTTGTTGCATCTTCCCAGTCATTAACAAAGAGACTTAAGAGTATATAAACCCAATATTGATCTATGGGATACACAAGCAGTGTTTGGCCTTCAACTTCATTTTGTGACACTGATTACAACCCTTTCAGCTCATCAAACTGAACCTAGTAATTCTGGTGTAGCCTCACCAGTGCTAAGTACAAGGGCAATGATCACTTCCCTACTCCTGCTGTCAGTACTTTTTCTGATACAAGCCAGGATGCCATTGATGCTCTTGGACACCTGTGCCCATTTATAACAGATTGACAATCAATATCTCAGGTCCCTTTCTGCCAAGTAACTTTCCAATCACTCTCCCCCAAACCTGTAGTGGTGCACTGACTTATTGTGACCCAAGTACTTAGCCTTGTTGAAGGTGATACAGTTGCCATTGTACCATCAATCCAGTCTGTATAGATCTCTCCGTACATCTTCCCTACTGTTGTATTATGTGCATGCGGGCTTGCGGGATGTGACACGATAGGTTCTCTATTCTGCTACATCTGTAAGAAAAGGGGGCGTACACGAAGGGCACGGGTATGTAAGTGTACGCCAAGTGATAATAAACACCATTTGCTGTTCATCACATTGGTGTGCACCTCGGTGAGTGGTTAGGCTACGGTCCCCCAGAGAAAAACGAACAGATCATGTAATGTTCACTGCAACAAAACAAAATGTGATCCTTTGGGGGTGAGTGAATGCGGGAGCTGTGTCCTTGGGAGCCGCCGAGTGGGGAAAGCCTGGGGCTGGGAGGAGGTGGCCATTACTCTCAGTAAGCAGGAAAAAGGTGTGCACGGGATTCTTCAGAGGGTAGTCCAAGGAAGCGCCG
>VZRI01005144.1:59045-94253 GCA_013397515.1 Upupa epops | reverse complement strand
TATCAGAAGGAACTTCTTCCCAGGGAGGGTACTGGAGCACTGGAACAGGCTGCCAAGTGGGATTGTAAAGTCTCCTTCTCTGCAGACATTCCAGACCTGCCTGGATGTGTTCCTGTGTGACTTGATCTACTTGATCCTGCTGTGGCAGGAGGATTGGAATAGATGATCTTTCGAGGTCCCTTCCGATCTGTAAGGATTCTATGATTCTATGAAAAAATGACCTGGGAGGTGGTTGAGTCACCATCCCTGGATGTATTTAAGAATTGTTTAGATGTGGTATTAAGGGATATGATTTAAGGGTGAACTTTGTAGAATAGGGTTGATGGTTGGGCTTGATGATACCAAGGGTCTTTTCCAAACAGAATAATTCTCCAATTTAATTTCCTTAACTACATTGACAATGTTAATATCTGACCAGGTATTAGATGATCAGCCTCGCAGTTCAGTGTCTTCTTCCGTTCCATGCAATCAAACCCAAGCAATAACATTGTCCTTATTGAGAAATATTAAGTAAATAAAAGTATTTCACTCCAACTGTATTTTATTCTGGAGCATGTGTCTGTAGATAGAGAGCCTCTCCAGCTTTGGTGGCATTGATGGGAAGGACAGATTCTCTGCTGGGAGTGCTTGGCTTTTGCTCATAAGCAGTTCTCCGTGTTATTGCAGACTTCTGCACCCCTCGTTACTAAGCCCTACACAGATGTGAGAACAGATCATGCTATGATTTGAGGATGGTTACCTGGGTCTTTGTGTAATGTAACAATACCGGCAGTATTTTTTACATAGAAGCACACATTGACTGTAGAAACAAGCAAAAAGCTTGTATTCACAGAGCCAAAGGCATTTTGCCCAACTTTGAACTGACTCAAGACACTGCAACTGGGAGCAGATTTGAAAGCCCTGGTCTCTTGCCAGTTCCCTGTCCAGAACTGATAGCGCAGGCTGCTGATGCTCCTGACAGAACATCTGAACTGGCTGAAGCCTGTGTTTCTGGGCTCAGGGAAGGACTTTTCACAGCACGGATTAGGAAAACTGAAGATAAGAAAGCACAAATGACTGAAAACTATCTGAGCCTTGTAAGAAATAAGGGCAGTTGCTCAGTTCTGCTCTTGTTGGGTGATTGTGTTCTATCAGAAGTGAGCACATGGATGTGCATTTACTGTATATTTCTCCTATCAAAGGTGGAGACAGATGGTCCAGCCAGCTTCCACACACCCCCCTGCCCAAATGATGCTGCCACTCTCTTGGTACTGGATGAAGATCCACTGGTGTATTCTCCTCATTTGCTCCAGTGTGCTCCAGTCCTAAGTAAGTCCTAAGTAAGCCGTTTTAGAGGGGCATTCCTTAAATCCCCCACTCCATCAAAAGAGAAATGCATGTCTTCCTTCGTCTGCCATGTGATCTTTACATAACACCCATCCATTCCTTGCAGATTCTTTAAATCCTTGCAGGTTCTTTAAATGGAAACCAATTCAGAGCACTATCATTTCTTCATAGAGTCAGCCTAAAAGTAAAACTCTAAAGGGGAGAGATTTCAAATGGTATGTGGGGCAACGACTGCAATCATGGCCTTAAAGAAAATCAGAACACAAGGCCTTGAACTGAGCAGTAGCTTAAGGAAGGATGAACATACTGACCACAAAGCTGAAAAACAAGTACTTGTGTCTTACCTTCTCTACTCAAGATGCAGAAAATGTGACGAATACCCCATTACTCATAGAATATTTGTATATTCTTCTGCTACTGAGGCTTCCATCAGTTTACGGCAGCTGAGCTTCTGTTTACTGCTACACTGCTAAATTTGTTTTGCCTGCCTAGCTCCCAGTTCTTGAATGTTGTTCAGTTGTCTTTTGTAATGGTTTCCTAAAATTTCTCAAATGATTTCATGGTTGCTTAGAAAACATCACGGAATTTATTTTAAACTCCTTTTTTCCTAAAATTTTTCTGCCATTGGAAGTAGAACCACAGTCTTAAGGGCACAGAGTTTTGGAAAGATAACCATCCTTAACTAAGTGCTGGAAACCTCTGGCCTTAAGCTTCATGCCTCACTGCATGCTGAGATGTGAGAAAAGGTGATATGGCCTGGAGGGATGAGGTGTTCACTTACTCGTTTGGCTCTGAATGCTTCACCTTCCACGTGGGAAGAAGTGCACAGAGTTCTCTGGTGCAGAGTACACATACAGCTCAAACACCCGGCAGTTTCTAGTTATGATGCTGAAGACAAAGACACACAAAATTAACTCTCCCACAACCAAATTGAACCAGAATTCTTGAGGTGACATGCCACCCTGCTCCAACTTCCTGTTGTAACAAGAAAATCACACTGAAACAGAAACACAGCTGCAAATCCACAGACACACAAAAAATGTTTCTAGTAATGTCTGTTCTTGCCTGCTGGAGTGAGCTGCAAATAATTAGGAGTGCTTCACTAAATGTCTAGGGTTCTGTAATGTGCAAATATTACTAACTAGAGGGGCAGTGCTTGAAATACAGGCTAACAAGAGAGCACAGAAGGAAAACAGATGCTCATCTTTGTCCTGGATAGGATCAGTGCAACAGACCTGCTTCTGTGGAGACCCCAGGTTCAGAGTATGCCCAAGCCAAATGTCCCATTTTCCCCTTGTTCTCTAATGTTATGATGCTGTTTTCTACTGTCCAAGGGGCAAAAACTTCCAAATATCATGATTCCTCCCTTGCATTTCCTGCAGTTACACCAAAAGGAAGTTTGCAATCACTAAACCTTGTTTACCTCTGCAGCCTGCCGGTGCAGTTATTCACAACAGCCACAACACTCTAGGTGATGCTAATAGAGTTGTAGTGTAGGCAAAGGCTACTCAGTAGCTTCACATTATGATCTTTTGCAAATCCTCCCCTGTAGTGGTGCTCTATCGAAATAGACATGCTTCCAAATACATGGCATTTGACAGCCTAGAGCTCTGCATATGCTGTGATTATGCTAACTTCGCACAGGTTCGTTAGTGAAATATTGAGCGGAGAACCATCCTAACGTTCTTCAAGAGCTCTTCAGGGCAGAGCATTTTCACGGCTGCTTCCAGGGCTGTTTTGGTGCACGCAGTACATCAGTCTGATGCACCCAGTAAGGAGTCCCAAGGCAGGTACTAGCCAAGAAACTGCATCCTTGTAGTTTCGCAGGCTATTCCAACTAGCCATATCCATCTTATAAACGTTAGGACGTTACCAGGTACTGGTCAGAATTTGTCTGAAACGCCTGAATCTCCTCCAGGTGTTCTGCTTGAATCTGTCAGTCTGATGTGTGTGTTTTCTGCAGAAAAGTTTGAAGTTTGAATTTTAAAAGTTGAAAAGCAATGTGGCTACCCACTCACTCCCCCTCCCCCCCCACACACACTTTGCTCTCTCCATCTTGGGCTGCCACTGAGAGAGAACGTTATCGCTTCTGAGAGTGTTATCACTCCTCAAGGTGAAGAAAGTTTATGGTGAGTGGGAAGATTCACTTGGAAAGGCTGAGAATTCTGAACCTTGAAGCCAAATGAGGATTGAGACTGAAGTCAGATAATCACTGTGATTTGAGAAAGAAGCTACAGTGAAGATAATAATGAAGAAAAAAGCTACAATGAAGACAGTAATGATGCTTCGGACATCAATCTCAGTTAATTGTAAAAGTATGTGACAAAACTCCTGTCTGTGAGATTGGTTTCTTCTGATCTCTGGTTGAGGTCTGTCTTCTTGGAATTGATGCAGTTTTTCATTGCCTGCAGATTCCCAAGTGGTTTCATTAAACCCTCCCTTTGTGTCTGACACTTTAGATGGGAGCTCTTGGTTGAAATATGGTTGGGATCTGTAACTCAGCACATCGGTGGCAGCCCAGCTGGGACACATGGGGATTCAGATAAGGACTCACACAACATTGTACTACAGCTAAGGCTACACATCAGGGAGAAAGTTAATACTTCTCTTAACTTCTTTGCTTAAGCTTTTGTGTTACTCTTAATTTTCTGTGCCAAGTCCCGTGAGGCTGCTTCTGTGTGCATTTAGGCCCACCACAGCCTAAGCACAAAGGCTTCCCATTTAGCAGTCACACGGGTAATTCTCTCCTTGTAAGTATGAGAAGCATTGTGCTCTTCGATATTTCAGTGATGCATTCACCTGTTTTCTGGAATATAAATGTGAGACAAGAACTAATTTTGCAACAGATTAGAGAAACTTTTTCTTGGAAAAGTGTTGCAGCATTTCTATGTTTTCAGCTCTTCCACTGCACGGGCTTGATTACTCATCTCTGAATGAGCTTCCACATAGGTGTTACCTGACAGAAATGGTTACTACAGTTGCTGGGAAAGTCCTGTTTAAGTGAGTGGCTTTCATTAGGTACTTGGCCTTAAGGTAACTGTTGTTTCTGCTAAGCAGAGATGTTGAGGTAAACTGCACCAGCTTCATTAAAGCAACCTGTTAAAACCAAAGACCTGTGACTGTATTGCTGCTCACTGTATGAACACTGTATGTTTAAAAAACAGGTTGTCAAGGTGTAGGTTAAAGTTTTAAAGTCTTATCTACACAAAGGCCAGCAGAGTCCCCATTACAGGAGACGGCTCTCCCTGTGTATCCCACAGATGACCCCTTGCATTTCCAGGAAAGAGACCTAATTCTCACTCCCTGAATTTTCCTCTAGAGGAATTTATTGTGGCACACCGACTGTCTGGGGCTCCCTTCTCAAAGATCATTCAGCTAGATACAGAAAGTTAGGCAGGGTTGCCTCCATTCCACCTTTTTTCTTTAAAAAACCCCAAATCCCACAGATTTGGTTATAGTGCTGGTATGGTAACTACACCCTGAGCTAACTTTTTTATTAAAATCTTTAACTTAAGAAAACAACAAACCAGGTCTTCCAATATCTCATAAGAAACTATGTTCATGTGGATAAACTGAACTCTCTTCTTTAATACTTCAACCCCCCAGCAGTTCAGTTTATTACAAGAACTGGGAGTCAGGTTTGCACTATCCCTGTGGCTGTAAGCTTTCATCTGAATTAACGGTGAACGGTTCTCTGCAGTCACATATCTGCAAAGTGCTGTGTCAATGACAGTGAGATGACTTGAGGGGCGTAGTTAACAGACCTCACACATTTGGAGTAGTTAATGAAAAAGGAGTACTTGACCTCTCTTAGAGCAGCAGACTCAGTAGCCTTGGTTGCTTTTTATCTCCATATCACCTAAAACACGCGAGGCATGGAACTGTAAAGCTAAGGGAGCGCCAGTTTTGACCAGGTCTCAATTCACCAATACCTGTAAGCACACATTTCAAAAGCTCTCTGAATCTGGGTGTCAATTCTGAATTAATTGTGTTTTGTGACAATGAATGGGAGTTAGAAGTTTTCCATTTTTCCATTTCCTTTGCAGGTGAAATAATTCAGGTTCCCTTTTCCCAGTGTAGCTGCATGCAACTTCCAGTCAATAAGCTGAGCAAACAGCATCTACTCCCAATAAAGCAACTCACAGCAGCTACAGGAACCAATAAAGAAGCAGAAACGCACACACACACACACACACACACACCCCACACACACACCCCACACACACACCCCACATCCCCCCTACCAGTACAAGGTGCCAGAGTAGTGGGGCTTGGATGACATATCATGCTGCTATCTGCCTGGGGCCAGTGGCTTCCTGCAGTCCTTTCCCACCAGGCAGGAGATGCCTCTCTTCAATTCAGCCTCCTTTCCTACCCCCTTGACAATGTTCACTCATCCTTTCCTCATTCCTTTATTCGGTTTCCCCTGTTCAATATACCTGCTCCAGTACTCCGCAGGACTAAAGCTCCTTTGCCATTAAATGACTCTTTTCTCACCTGCTTCCCACCCCTTCTCCACCTCCTCAGCTTTCTAGTTATGAACTCTCTAAGACAGTGAGACCTTGCTGCTCGCTGCTTTGGCACAGAAAGAACCCAGATATTTCTCAGTAGCATTTTGCAGAAGAGCAAGATGCAACCTAAGAAAGGGATTCCTAGCTGGTGTTACCCAGGAACAAGATGAAGCCCAAGAATGGGATTGTCCAGGTTCTTATGCACTGCATCACTGGGCAGCAAAGTGCACAGACCGTGCTGAGACTGGTGTCCTCCTGGACTAGAACAATGTCAGGTGCTAGTGTCTTCCAGTGCACATTCCCACTCACTGGCACTTGTGGTTATGAGTCGTTATGAGTCATAATAAGCAGTGAGGATCCAGTCCAGTGTTTGGTTAGCAAGCAAACGTCACAGCAACGTTGGAAGGGGCAGGATCAGCCCCTTGTGAGTTTCAAAAACAGTACCCTTCGTTAACATCTCAGTGACTGTGGTTTTTAGAGGAGAACAATAAACTCTTTCAACATCAGGGTTAAAAAAAAATTGCAATACTTTGAAGTGGTGGGGAAGAACTATTATTACCCATTCCCAGATGTCAGTCTGGCCTTCCTTTGGTGTGATGGAAGGACTCCTGCAACACTTTGTGTAAGGACTCGGTTCTTACAGAGAGCAGGAAAGGCAAATTCTTCACTCTCGTGTGCCGCAAAAGCCGTTTCTCACACAAGCTGGCCAGCTGACCCTTACTGATCTGAGGACCCATGGGGCTCAAGCCACTTTCTGGGACATCTGAGCACTGGTAGGAAGTTCATCGCACAGCCATGTGGATTGTCATTCAGCTTTGACTTTCTCCATTCAGACACTTAGGACAAATTTTGCTTCTGCCAGCTTTCATCGCCTACCTGTTTGAAAGGCTACAGTCCTCAATCTTGCTATATTTTCTGTACCCCTATGCTCTGAAACATAATCAATGGCTCTGATTTCTACTAGGAATGCTGGATTTCTCAGTGACATCCCATATCTTACCCCTTCTACTGCTGTTCCTTTGTTCCCCCTCAGGTTTATTACAAATCCACAACGCAGGCAGAACTCCTTGAAATGCCAAACTGACTTTCAAAAGGCAAAAGCTGAGCCAGCTGTAACTAAAACAAAAACAAAGAAGAGAGTTTCTATATTTAGACTATCTGAGAAATTCCAGTCCCTGCTAAATTATAACAGAGTATTGGTTGAGCAGATGATTAATTGTAATCGTAAAAGCAGAGGTTTCGCTTCATCATTGCTTTTCCTGGTTAGTCAGTTTATTTCCTGCCCTTGGAGACTGCAGCAGCACTGTTTTCATTGGATACCAGGATTCGCCTGCACTGCCCATTACCTAAGGCTTTCACAAGACTATAGTTGATCAAATAAATATCACAAAGAATGAGAAGACTAGGAATTCCACTTGAAGTCTATTTTCTTCATTTCTTGTCTCTGTGGATTGTTTCATTGCTACCAGCCTGGCACCAAGAGCTTGCCCACAGTCCTACAGAACTGGGGATCACTCAGTTTACTCAAAAATTTCCAAATTAGAGTGCACACACTAGAGATCCAGAATCAAGGATCATCAAGGCTGGAAAAGCCCTCTGAGCTCATCCAGTCCAGCCCAGGACCTAACATCACCACATTGGCCTGACCAGGGCACTAAGGGCCACAGCCAGGCTGTCCTTCGACACCTCCAGGGATGGGGACTCCACCACTGCCCTGGGCTCTGAGCACCCTTTCCATGAGGAAGGGCTTCCTAACATCCAACCTACCCCTTTCCTGGCAGCTTCAGGCCCTGCTCTCTCATTCTGTCAGTAGTTGTCTGGAAGGAGACCCTGACACCCACCTGACTACAACCTCCCTTCAGGGAGTTGTAGAGATGGAGAAGGTCCCCCCTGAGTCTCCTCTTCTCGAGGCCAAACATCCCCGCTCCCTCAGCCTCTCCTCATCAGACTTTCCCTCTAGTGTTACACCCAGTGGCACTAAGGACAGCAAAATCATCACTTTCCCACAGGATTCCCCGCTGGAGCAGATCCAGGAAAGCTTACTCAAAACTACACCCTTTCAAAATCTGTTCAACCCACCCCTTAGCCTCTGCCAGCCCTCACCAAGCTCCCCACCTGCCTGTGCAGGGATCTGACAGGTCACCAGATCTTGGGCTTGTGGGGAAGTGGTTGTGAATGGGATTTGGATCCCGGACGAAAAAGTTTGACAGCCACTGCTGCAGCATTTCTGAGGGTAACACTGAAAGCCCAGATCCTAATGTCCCAGTCCTGTCCTGGCAGTCTAATCTTGCATCAGTCACTGCCATCCCTGCATTCGCATTTCTGTAGCACCAAACAAAGGCTGACAGCATTATTCTTCCCTCAGCAGTGTGGGGATACAGCAATAGTACTTGGTACAGCACCGAGAGCACAAAGCAGCCTTGTACGAGGCAAATGCCTTCAAGCCAGAGTCACCTCTGGACAGCCGCACTGAAGGATGGGTTTGGTCTAGCACTCCCAAGAATTATTTTTCACTTAAGTCTTAGTGATTTCAGACATTCTCAGCTCCAGAGGACCAGAGTTCATCAAACAGGTATTAAACAGGTATCAAAGCTGCATTTGACCTCCTTCCATGAGAGTAGAACAGGTAGATACACGCAGTTACCAGGTCACAAGAGCCAACACAATGCTTGTGCTCATGTTAATTACAGCAATGCCTGTTTCACATGCTCTAACTGTCTCCCCATGGCATACTGAGGGGGGGAAAGCAATCTGGTAACCCCCGAAAGTGAGGGGGGGTTTCTCGTGGTTGAAACAGAAGAGATTTCAGCAGCCCGTGCTCTCTCTGCTTGGTCCGGATTCAGGCAGAATCTGAGCTCCCCCTGCTGCTCTCTAGAAAATTGAGGTAAGGCTGAGCAAAAAGGGTTTGAGTATGAAGTTTCTCTGTCCAAGGGCAGGCCCTGTTCTGAATTTAGCCTAGGCTTCTGCACGGAGATAAATAAGAGCTAGATTTCAGTCAAAGCCCGTTCTCGCAGTGAATATGGAAAGTATTACGTTCAGAAGGAGGGATGACAGCTGTACCTAAAAACAGCCTGTTTGGTGTATGAGTCAGGAGAGGAGAGCATTCCTACGATCCCCAAACAGTGTTGACTTTAAGCTACCCTCTAATCTGTAGTCAGAAGTCCATCCAGCCCTTTTATAGTAGGCAATATTCCCAGCAACAGCCCTAGAAACAGAACTAAGGCTGCGTGACAATGGAATTCATATGTTTTTCAAGCAAACAGCAAGTCTGCCCATGGAAAGATGTACTTCATATACATGAAGATAAACTGAGGTGAGGCTGATGGAAGAAAGCCCAGTCCCCCTGTCAGAACAGCTCTAACTCACCAAGGTGCAGGTCTACACTAGGTCTATCAACAGTTTGGGGATGCTCACCTTGAGAGAAGTTAACAGAGTCCACCTACCATGAGCCAAGGGTTTCAAGTCCCATTAATAAAGTGCCTCTGGCATCTTGGTGTGTGGTATGAATTCCCCTTAGATTAACCAGTCATTGCCCTCAGTCTTTTAATTCGCTCATCAAAGAGGCAGACACATCTGAACTGCTCTCCAGGGGAGACTAAATTAGATGCTCTGAATCACCCTCTGGAAGAGCCCCTTATGCTGCCCAGGCAGGAGAGTGTGGCAGATCCCACGCCAGCTGAGACACACCAGTGCCTTCAGCGCCAGTCCTTGATCTCCCCACCTCATTTGGTGCTTTTGAAAAATAATCCCTTTTACTGATGTTAACCCCAAGGGGGGAAGAAAAATCAAAAAAAAAACCCCTAAAAACCAAAATAAAAAGCGAGTTCTTCTAATAAAGATTCCCAAATGCTACACTGTTTTCCTGTTTTTCTGGTTGTAATGTCTCATTAGGCTGTTAATGAATTTCCAGGCAAGTTTTGGCACAGTCGTTGTTTGTGGTTTTGCCCAACACATGTGAAAGGGCAGGCAAAGTCTGGCTTATTTTCAAGTCAGTTTAACAATCAGAAGAGTTGGGTGGGAATATAAAAGGGCAAACAGCTTATAGTTTGGGATTTAATACTTGCTCTGTGAGAATAAGAAAAAAATGTTTGAAGCACTATTCTGCCCTTCATCCCGTTCCTCTTCCACAGCGTTGTGATGAAGGGGGATTTGGTATGGGTTTGCTTTCATTTGGGTTCCATTGTAGGGAGTAGCAATATGAAGCTACCTCACTGAAATCCTGCTGCTCTTTTGTTGCAGAAAGCACTTGCACCAGCAGAGCCATCTCGGCAGAGCCTTGTCATTCCTAGAAAGCTTTAGTAGATTCAGTACATCTTTGTGATACGAGAAGAAAGGTCGCACAGCACTCATTTTCTCTGAAAGAATTCCATCCTCCAAGCGTACTCAGCATGAAAGATGCCAGGAATGAGCAGCAAACAGAGATATCCAGTATGAGGGCTCCTGAAGCAAGAGATCAGGAGCATGAGCATTCTTGAGATCTTGCCTCTGCTACTGCATTCCTGGAATATCAGCACTAGTTTCTGAAGAGAATAAAGTTAGTGTGCCTAGTAAAAAGTAATCGCCAGCTCCTAAACTTTGCATACTGCAACAGAGATGTTCTGCAAGAGAAACTGAGATCTGTAACAGCATCTGCATGATAGCAGAGGGGATGAGTCAGTCACACACTGCTACTACTTGCTTTGTTTATGTTTCCCATACCACTCCGAGTCTCTGCATCAATCATTTTGATTTATTTTACAGCATCAGGGCTGCAAAAACTGAGAGCTTTCACAAAAACAAGGTCAATGCCCCACTGAGGCCAGGGTTTCACAGAACTAGCTGTGCAGCTGAACTCTGTTCTGCAATCCTCATCTTTAAATCAACTATGAAAGCTCAAAACAACTATGAGATCCAAATATTCATGGGCAAGGTTTGCTAGGTCTTTATGGCTTCCTAAGGAGCTAGGGATTTCATCCAACTACTCTGGACACTAACAGAGATCTAAATAATTTAGAGATGCAAAGGTTTTGAGTTCTCTGCAAGCACACAATATGCACTACATGGGACACCCTGAAAATCTAATTGAAGTTGCACTACTCAAGAGCCATGTTTGACAGTCATGCAGTGACTCTGGTCCTACAGAACTGTGTCTGAAGGAGAATATTCTGAGGAGGGTTTTTTGACTCTGCAATTGTTCAGGTGAGAAACTCCTAATAGAATAGAAAGCTTTAGAATAGAATAGGCTTATCCCTACCACCCTGTTTCTATCTGTGCTCTATCTCCCACCTTAAACACCACTGCCATAGTTCTCCTGAGGTCCAACAACTACCACAGAAATCAGTTAAGCTTAACAGTGCTGCTCACAGACAATTAAATCCTTTGGTTTCACCATTAGGCAAAGAGCATCTTTCCATCCCTTTTCCTTTCCATGGCAAGCAGCTCCTGATAGTTCTCACTTCCTACACCTTAATCCATCACTAGTAGGCTCCCTTTGCCATTTTTCCTACCCGTCAAGTTCAGCAGGCACTAGAGATGTTTAACAAAGACCTGAGTGCCCTGGCCACATGGCAGCACTATTGCAGACCTCTAACAGACCAGTACATGCGGTCACACCACACAGTGTATTGGCACCAGGGACACCTTGTGGCATCCTTTAACACAAAGTTGCTTAACCTGTCCCAGAGCAGCACCACTGTCCTTTCCTCACACTGTTTGGGCAGCTCTTCCAGGCTTCTTAAAAACCAGCAGCATAAACAGAGCCATGGACTTGGGCTCTCCTGAAGCCTCATTACTGCACTTCAATTGTTGATGGATTATTTTCCTCCAAGTTTCCAAATTACCTCCAGCCTCTATGTTGTTATGAACTAATTAGGCTTTAATAAGACAGAAAAGGAGGAAGATTTGGATAATTAGGCCCTATGATTGATTACTGGGGCTATTGTGGAATATGCCAAGTGAATGGCAATGAAGGAGAGAGTGGGCACTTGCAGAGGGTGGGCAGGATTAGGAAACATATACGCAGATTAGCTCTGGAAAACACCACTCTTGACTTAAACCTAGTCAATTTGCAGTATGGAACCTCTACTTTGGATGGACGCATCTCTCTCTGATTGCAGTGGAAAAGCTAAAGGCTTAAATATTCAATGTGTTGGCTCCCAACATTTCAGCAACTGTGTTCATGTCTCCCTTGCCAAGGTGGCTGCCTGTGGGGAGCAATGATGGCAGGTGTCCTCTGCAGCAATCTGTTGTTCAGGCAGCTCAGGAACAAAGAAAAGCCTGAGCTTCCAGCAAGGCTTTGAGTCAACCAGAAATACTTGCCCCTGTGGCCCATCACACCAAGGACTTGCAACCACCCAGCCAGAAGGTCGTTAGGCAAAGATCCCAGAACAGACCCAGCTCCATGTTTTCGTATGGGCGAGCAGTGAGTCATGCCCTCTGAATCTAGGTGTGTAATTTTAGTTCCCACATGATAATAAAAGGGTAGAGATGCTCAGCTAGTCAGCTCATCACATCAGCATAGCAAAGGCTTTATTTAATAACCTAATCCAGCTCTGAAATGAATCCAGATTTAAACCAGTTGAAAATGCAAAGATGTCCAAGTGGTTACAGATGACTCATTTTATCATGTAGCTTTACAAGAGTTTTGATAGAATGTTCAAAGAAAATTAGTGTCCTTGTGTGAGGCAACACTGAGTAATAGGGAAAGATTTCAGCAGAGACAGCCACATTTTGAAAAACACACCAAGGAAGCAGATAAAACCAAAGAGCTTCTTCCATTCTTTCTTCTTCTTCTGGATCCTCCACAAAGTTAAAGATTTTTAGAAACCTGCCGAAGTTGATCACATCTAGGCAGCGTATGATTACAGTGCATCAAAGCTCTGGCCTCTCAGGCCTTTGGGTGAACTTGGGTAGCAAAATCAAGAAAAGGGCAAATTACAACTCTGGCTGCTGAGACAAAAAGGGATGTTTTCTCCAGAATTATCAATTCCATTTGGCAAATCAGGATTATGATGGCTTAACATGCCAAGTTATCGGTTCCTCGACAAGGAACTCGATTTCAAAGGTACCAGCCTTTGGAAAGAAACTCGATTTCAAGGCACCAGCCCTAAAAATAAAGAGAGTAACTTGGAAGCAGGTAGACACTGACAAAAAAGAGCCTCTTATCCAAGAGCCTTCTCTGGAAAGCAGAGCAGGGGGGTGTGGCTGATTGGTAAGATGAACTCAGGACCCAGTCACTGAACTTACACGTTGCAGTAACGTACAGGACAAAGGTTTGCAATAAAATATAACAGCAACAGCCTGCTCCTAGAAAACAGCTCTGAAGTGAAGGTCTTCAGTCACTGAACTCAACCAAGATGCAGGAAAGCTGCTGTCTATCCCTCACCAACCTGCATGTGTTTGGGCACATCACCAAATGTTACGTTTATTCTGGGTCCAGCACCCACATTAGAAATAACTGTGAGCCCAGTTCAAAGTTGTGAACATGAAAATCCTGCTCAGCTGCCACATGAGCATTTCAGGTCACGACCCAACAACTTCTGAAAAAATGCCAGGTTTTTGTGATGTTGAGCAACTTCAGGCCTTGTTCAAACCTAAACCCAGAATCCAGGTGTTCAGTCATGGCTTATTCGCAGACAGGGTCAGACCCCTCAGGGAGAGATGCAGAACCTGAGGGTTTTCTTCCAGAAAAGCAGTCTAATGATTAACACCCCAGTGCCAATTGGAAGCTGCATTATTCTGCTAGAAGAAATTAAAACCCCTTTTTCTCCTCTGCAAGGCCATACATTGCAACACACGCACTTGTTCTGAAACAGAAGTACGGGTGCAGGTCTACCTCAAGAGTTTGGGTGTTTTCTTGCAAGAAACAGGCTGGACTACAGCCTGGGGGCTGATTTGCACATAACCGTTGCTGTTTTGTGCCCTTTCTGAGCCTTCATTTTTTGCACATTGGTGGTAAAGCTGTGAAAGAGAAGTACCGTGCCCATAGAGCAGCTTGTGTCACCATGTTTAGGGCATTCTTCAAGGAATTAGTACATGCAGTTTTGAAAGTCCTGAGGGTTAGGACAGAACTGCTGCTCCATAGCTGCTTCACTGGTACAAGAGGGTAGGTGGCAGCCTCCAAGTCCCTCACTGAACAGAAAAATGAAGATCCCACTCAAAAGGTACAAGGGATGTGTATTTCCCAACCTGACTCTTTCCTGTCCCTGCTGCCTCCCCCTCATTTTGCAGCACGGGTTTCTAAGTAGGCACCAGGTTACAGGGAGGTACTTCAATTAAGGTTTCTGGGGCTGGGATTTACCATCCACCCCCATTCTCAGCCATTCTGACTAATGAGCCATAGGCAGCTGCATGCTGAATACATTGGCTCCAGGCTTAATGCACCAGCTCACTGGCTCTTTGGGGTCATCAACTCTTTGTTGTCTCAGTCCTCATCTAAAGGGGCAGCAGACCCATGAGGGGAATGCATAAGAGGAGAGTGTCCTCAGGAAGAATGTTATCTCGTAGTAAGCTCCTTTTCACAACCATTGTTATACTCTGGGGAGAGCAAGAGCTCTGGATTCTGCCCTCATCTCACTTGTCATTTGACTTTTGGGTGTTTAGATCTTTGCTGGGTCTCTTCTTTTAACGCCCCTCTCACAAGAAGTCACAGAATTGTGGGAATGACTGATGGTGCTCTCAGGCTCTTTCTGCAACACCTGGAACAAAAGAGCCCACATTTTCTCTGCAGGTTGCTGCAATGTGAGCGGTGAGCTGCAGTAATTAATACTAGACAGATATGAAGAGGAAAAGGTTGCTTCTAGTTGTGAAGAAGCAGCTTTGGCTGAGGTTCTGCTAAGTCAGTTCCCACACTTGAGCTGAAAAGCAAATGCAAATGTTTCATAGTGCCCTGAGCAAATTTCACCAAGTTCAAACAGGGCCAACAGCATGGCTCCTCCAGGGAGCCTTCCTCCTCCGCCCCTCCTCAGCTTCTCTACCACCTCTTTTTGCCCGGATGCAAAGGAGAGAGCTTCCTTTTCCCAACGGCCTGCTGAAAATACCTCCCTCCGAGTGAGTCGTGGAGAGGCAAGTGACAGTGTGGACAAAAGCTCAAGCTCTTTTTCCTTGTGTGCAGGGATGTTTGTAGTAACTACTCTCACAACATCAGAGGTAAATATGATAACTGCATGACTCAGGCTGTGCCTCAAAGGTCGTTCTTGGTTCCTATTCCAAGCCAAAGGGGAAGAAGGAAAAAAGGCTATTCTATTCATATTCTCTTTCTGTCTGAGGTGAGTCACCCTGCCAGTTAAAAGCTATAAAATGGCAAACATTGGTAAATAAAATGATATTAATGATAGTGATGACTCAACTGAAATAAATACACATCAGTCACAGCTCAGCAGCCTGAAAGAACCTTCTGAGCAGAAAAAACCTGCTCAAATCAAAGACGAGATGATGATTGCAAATCTGCTATTAATAAATATTTTTCTATGACAAAGTGTTCCGTGCAGTATTTATATTTCATTATGCATAACACAAACCAAGTGACTGGAAACATTACTCATAGCAGCTGTGGACAAAAAAAGGTGAGAACCCTTTTACACTTCTTGTAGGGCGATGTAATTGCCTCCTCTGAAAAGTTACAAACTCGCCTTCTCCGAAAAACCCTCTCATCCTCTGCCCTGCCAGACCAGACTGCACTCCCAGATTTGCACCTTGTCTCTAACGCTGAATCTGGGATGCAGCCTGAGCAACTGTGAAGCAGAGAGTCCCCAACTCCTGAATTCAACAAGAATCTGCAGCACACACTTGTTTTGAAGGTATAGCCCTGCTGCGTGGAGACAAGCCTGCAGCAGTCGGAGTTTGACAGAAGGGCACTTCAGCTCCTGCGAGGCGTTGAGCCCTAGGAAGTCCCACGTTTCAGGGCAGAGTGGCTCTCAGGGGCTTTGGTTGCAAATATTTCACAAGGAAAAGCACAAGGAACAGTCACAACACAGCAGCATATTCCCAGGTCATGCTCACGTCTATGTCTGTGACCTCCTGCTCCCCAGCAATGGACTGAACAGACCCTGTTCTTCCTACACGTGTTCTCCCTTCTGTATTTTCATTTTTACAAAATTAATGACTCCCTCATTAATTAATAACAGTAATTTTGTCCTTCAGTAGTGTCTGCATCTATCTGGCTGAGCCCAAATTAAGAACACAGAGTCAAAACAAAGATTAAATATTAGAGCGATTGATGTGTGGGCTTTCACACAGGAAGCTGTCTTTCTTCTGCTCCTGGAACAACCCCTCCCCATGATAAAGTCTGGAGATATAAATACTGCCTCCCAATATGTGACTCGCACTGAAGTCACCAGCAGGTATTTGTAGACAGAGGGTAGAATTTGCACATAGGGAAAGATCATTTGCACTTTGCTTTTCAGAGCAGTTAAGCCGGATCTGTTGGAGATATGTATGTGAGTCAGCTCACGCTCATTTTGCTCCCCTTCTGAATGGTGAGCAAACTCCAGTCTAGTAACCACGTCTCTGTTCTGCAGCATCTTTATGTCTTCTTCCCCAAATACTTCACAGCCAGCTTAGAGAGGGAGGCAATTTGCACCAAAATACTGAACAATGTAGGCTTGATCTTGCAGCACAAAATTAATGGACTTGCCTTCCTGGTCACAAACACCTGCGTGTTTTCATTTCCCACTGTATAAATATCGAGAAAGTTTAATGTCTTTGTGTATAAATCAGAAACAACTCAGAGGAAGGCACTGAAGGATTTTTTGTAATGGCTAGCAAGTTGTGCCATACATCACACAAACCACAAACTTCAAGGCAAAGCTCTGTTCTCACCTAACGTGAAATAAATCCAGAGCAGCTCAGCTCAGCACTCCCAAGACTCTCCACTACCAAATTTCCCCAGCCGTATTTGTGATTTAGTAGCTGTGACATGAATGTCACAGCACTGAAAAGCCACGGAGGACAAGCAGCATAGCTCTGCAGTTAACCTTGGGCCTGGGCATCTGCATCAGGCTCCTGGCTCTGTTCTCTATCTAATTCCCTTCACCCCAAATCAGCTCTGCCTCTTGGAAACACACTTTATTGCTTTCCTCCCAATTCCTCTCATTGATCAAGTCTTCATTTCACAGCAGCCCCTTAGTAGGTGTTTAAAGATCTCTGACTAGGTTGAAAAATGTACTGTGCTAAGCATGCTTTCGTGAAGTAGATGTGAGCTAAGCCCCACATGACGTAACTGCGGCACTAAAAAATGGCAGTCACCTTGCTTTGTTCAGCATTAATCAGCCTGCTCCACAGGGATTTTAAGCAAGAAAACTTCTAGGAGGTGTTATTGGCTATGTGACCTTGCAATAAAACTTCCTTTCGGAACTTCTGAATGCTTCCCCAGGCAACTGAAATAGTTTCAATAGCTCTGTGTGTCCCCTTGAGTTCATATGAAAACAATTAGGTTCTGTGAAAGCAGTAACACAGCTGACCTTACGGTACAAACCATGAGGAATTAGCTACTCTGGCTGCTGTGAATTTTACTTAAAACTATCAGTGAGCGCAGTCCCCAATACAGCTTTTCCCTTTAAGAACAATTTCTCCACGTTACACACTGGGACTGAGCGTTTTGCTTCATAAAGAAATGATGATGTCTTGAATCCACCTGGATAACATTGCTTTTAATAAATACCCTGGATTTCATGGCTAATCATTAACAGATACTAACTGGAGTTACAGACAACACCACCACAAGGGAAGATGATTAAGACGCTTGCCCCAGATTAAAAGCTGTTTTAATNGCTTTTGTTTGTGACCACATGAGAATTTGCCCTGTGAAGATCTGAACACAGATCGAATAACCTAATTCGGGTGGTTTCTGTACAGCCAGGAATGCCACAGTGGGAAATAAGTACGTTGGAGAATGAGCTGCTCCTGCTGCTGTTCCCTGGCCTCCCCTCCTTGTCTCCATCTCTCCAGCACTGATATACCTCTAAGGAGCCGTCTTAACTCAATAGACCTTACAAAAGAGGAGTGGATTGCCTCACTTGCAATAGCCCAAATGTAGAGTAGGTCCTTGTAATCTCAATTACTAGATTGGAAATACTTTCTCTGAGGCTGGAAGTAGGCCTGGCGAAGGGATGCAGGGGAGTGGATGGCATCATATGGAAGGATTATCCACTACCCTCTTAACAAGGCAAATTCCTCACTGACAAATACTTAGCACTCCCTATTCCACAGTGTGTGGGGAACAACTTACCATCTTGATAGGTGAATTTGGGGAATTACGGACAAAATAGAGCTGCTCCAGGGCAGGCTGGAATTTTGCCTTGGCAGCTCTTTTCCTCAGAAGGTGCCATGTGGACATCTCAGGGACGCTTACATCTTCACTTAAGCAAACCAGGATGCATACTGAGCTGCTCAGGATGTTTTCCACCAAGTGGGATTTTAGAACTGAAGTGTACTTTCCAAGACATCGGGTTTTGAGAAAGCCAGAGTGGGTTTTTCTTGCAAGAGCCATGCACATCTTGGTTGTGAAGACAGCAACCCTGAAATGAAAAGGTCAAGGTGAAACTTTTCCCTGCATAGCTCAGATAGAACTGCATGGAAATCTTTGGACTAGGAAGATGGATGGGACTTAAACAAAAGCCTCTCACAATCCAGGCACCCAGATGCCTTAAAGATAGGGAACAAAAAGCTATCTGAAACCTTGAAAATTACAGAACAGAAGAGTCATCTTGTAAGACGGCTCTCCTGCATGAGAAGCAGGCCTGAGCAAAGTGGTTTCACGCAGGGAGCAATAATTGAAAACAGTCATTGAAGTGGTAAACAAAGCCAGAGCACTAAATATTAATGTGAAGGAAGTGATCGTGTAGGCTTTCCTTCAATATTGAGGATTTCAACTCCACAGTGCATTTGCAATAACCCATTCTTGTTTTTTAAAACACTTTGTTCCAGATAGCTCAAAATCCCGCTCCTGGCAGTGAGAACAATAGTTTTCAGTTGGAAGCTGGGTATAACTTGTTCGAGGGCTACAATTTTGCAAAGTTCAACCAAGCGGCTCACAGACTAATGCTTTTGGAGCAAAAACGGTGGGTCAGAACCTCGGGTTTTAATTCTCATCTGAAAAAGAGCACCTCCAACAACACGGAGCCCCATAGCAACATGCTCAGGCATTGGCTCTGCACTGAGTCAGAGTGCAGAATGCCATTTAGTGACTCACCAGCACCACTAACGCTGCACTGTATAGTGCTAAATAATCTAATCTGTCTATCTACTCGAGAGACTTTAAAGAGCACTAGTATGCAATATAAAGAGTTCACTGGCATACATGAAAGGCATTAAGGACTGGATCACACTCGCTGGAAAGCTGCCATCATTTCCATTGGGAGTTGGATCAGGGTTTAAACATGCAATGTGGAGTGTTTGGGAAACCTCTCCAGGGGGGGAAAAAAGAGGCTTTTAAAATCAAAGGGCAATAGCTATCAAAGACAGTGGTTTCTGGACAAAGTTCTGTTCTCAGGTATTCTACATTATCTGCGCATACAAATCTCCCTTTGATGTCGATGAGAAACCTGCTCATCAGGGGAGCAGCACATTGACAGCAAAGTCAGCTGCAGAAAGGACAGACTGTCCTGCAGCTGCCCGGACAGAGTTCCCCGCACTTTCCTGTAGATGGCACTGGTAAATTTTTTAAGAAGGATTAATTTGTGAGCTCTAAATTCTCAATCATTTTGTAATCTTATCTGAATGGAAAAGCAAAATCACTCAAGTCATTGCTGTGTCACAACAGTGTGCCTCAAACAGGCACAGCAGAGTCCATGCCTGATCCCACATCCAGTGAAAGTCTAGGGGGAAAAGAAACATAAGCTCAGCACTTTGTGTCATCAGCTGAATACTCTCTTGCTAGGAATGCAGTCCAGATGGAAAATTGTGGATATTATTTCCTCTCAGGATTACAATTTTGGGATCTCTCTGCCTTCTAGGTTACACGATGATATGTGGATGTGTCAGAACCATTCCTCATCTCCAGTATAAAGCACACTCCTGTCTTTCAGATCATGGCCTAGGTTAAGTACCCATGCTGCCTACCATTGACTTCTGCTGGCAATTTCAGCCTGTCACAGACCAGTGAGAGTTCAGCAGAGGACAAGATGCTCCTTTTCCAGCAGAAATGCCATGTCTCCTTTTCCAGCCCTACTGACAAATCCTTGCAGCAAACTTCAACATCAGTCATGAAGGGAAAAAACAAAGTGGCAGTGGAAAAAGAAGGCATCTGGAGGGCAAAGAATAAATCCCTCTGGGGACTATTTACCTGACATAAGCCCTAGACATCCCATCTCAAACCCCTACACAACAGAGTCACAGTACCTCTGCATAGGGTGCAAAGTTAATGAGGACACAAGAACTGCCCTTCAAAACATCTCACAATGCAAGAGATAAAAGGAAGCTATAATTTGATTTCTTAGCAAACAGTTGGTACTAGAAAGTCAGTACCATGGAAATCCATGTGTTAACCTGTCTGCAATAAATGCTGATCTTCCTACTACCAAATACCTGCTACACAGCATATCCTGTGAAGGTCAATGCTTCTCTATTCAAATAGCACAGGTAAATTAATAAGCTTTCAAAGTCCTGAAAAAGTCTTCGTTTCAAGAGAGTCCTGTGGCAGAAAATCCCAGGTATCGAGACACAATGGTATGAATTCCTCCTCTGGCACCAATTACAGACCAATCTGCTGATTCACCAGTTCCTTTGTCATCTGATGTAAGGAGCAGTAACCAGCAGGGACATAGACGCTTTTGGAACATTCAAAAGAGAAAACTCTGTTCCTGTCGAAGTTTTCAGTCTAGAGAAGCTTCAAGTTTCCCCTGTATATGCTGCCTATGAACAAGTCAGGCAGAACCCTGAGTATGCAGTAATCAAAGCCTCTGTGGTGGCCCAATTTGATGGATATAATCATAAACCAGGGAGAGGCTTGTATCATTACTGTCCTTTATGCGTCTTTTCTTTTGTTAATGGAGGATCTCCCCAGCCAGATGCTTCTGCCAGCATGGAAAGATCAAAAAATCCTTCTCTTCCTCTATCAGAACTGCACTCATTTGACAGGCATTCTCACAAGGACTCTGCTTCCCTCCCAAGGTGAAAGCTCTCAAAAGAGTTGATGCTGATGCACCTTGTAAACTCCCAGTTTTCACTTATCAACATGAGATTCAAGTATACGGAGAAGATATTTGACTTCTGAGAGACGGCAGCTTTAACAGTTCAGAAGTTCATGTATACCAGAAGATCACATGTATCAGCCGAAAGGAGTTTCAAAGGACCCCTCACTTGAGCTGGTTCCCAGGTACACTGGAAGACACTAACACACTTCTTTCAATGACATAATTTTAATAGGCCAGGAGCACTTCTGCTGCTACAGCCAAGAACAGGATATTTTCATTTTGTTTGTCAGAGAGTAGCTTTGCTTTGTGTGCCTTTAGCCTCAGGAACAGAGTTTCCTGAGAGCATTGCCAAGAGCACACCATTTTTGCAATAGAGGCAACACTAGGAGAATGATGTGCTTCACTGCTCTTGACTGGAGTTTAGAAATGCTTTTGCAGCTACCACACCAGCCATCTGAGCCAAACTGCCTGGTGCAGTTATGTCAAGAACCAGAGGAGCCCAGTGTTGCCTCCTCTGTCCCAAAGCAGGAGGCAGCAGCACTGGGCTACCCATGCCTGACAGCTTTACCTCCAAGAAGATGAAGGTGCCCATGAAGCAGCATGCACTGCCGTCACAAGGGACATCTTGGACGAGGCTCTGGAGAAATTACAAAAGTGCTTTATTTGTGGGAACACGTTTGTCTGCAGCCCCAGGGGTCACAAACCATGAGGACACTGTGCAAGTCCTCCCTGTGCAGTGCCTCACCTCACCAGCGAATCCCACTCCTACAGCAGCAGTATGAGCAATGCCCGTGCAGAGCAAGGCTGACAGTGACATCAGGGAAAGGGTAACTTGTGCAATATTTCCCACCCCCTCAGCAAAGTGGGCACTTGGTGGGGAAAAATGAGGTGGCATGGGTTTATTTTTCTTACTTGTTGTTTATTCCCCTCTGTTAAAAAAGGGAACTGTTCCACCTCGGCATTTGTGCCTCCAAACGACTCTGTGGAACAAACTTTTAGCTGCTGACTCAGACAAACAGCCAGTGCTTTCAGTGGGAGTTTTGCCCAAGCTATGATTGCAGGATTCGGTCACTGCTCCACACAGAGTAGATATTTGAAAAGCTCACTGCAACTCACAAGATGCTTTCTTCTCTGATCGTGGAAGAGCTTGCCTGAGTCTGTGTTATGCTGATGACTCTTCCTTTAAGCTTACCAATTTTCTCTATATCCCAAGGGTGGTAGGGGAAAAAAAGCAAAAGAATTCTGAATGTATAAGTCAATTCCTCATTTAAGTTTCTGAGATGTAAAGAAGAAGGGGGCTTAAGTCTAGGAAACTCTAAATATTGTTTCGGGTAATTTCTTTGGGCCCCTTCTGTAACACTGAGCATTTTGCTGAATTTAACTGATAGTAGCTATGGATCAAGTCACAGGCCCAGTGAAGGATCCCATACCTCACTGTCACTTATGTGTAACTAATGTTAAGCAAAATGCACTCATGCTATAAATATTCTGACAGCAGACAGACACAGTCAAACTCACTCCCAGATGCACTGGGCTTGGCCTGACCCAGCTCATCACAGAAATGCTTCACCCTGGAGCAGGGTGAGGGGAGTGGAGATGAAAGAATAATTTTTACTCTGTTTTGCCTCAGATGTTTCTATACTGGGTTGTCATACAGCAATACATAGTTGGGTGCTTGGATGGCAGACAGCCATGGCCCTCATCAGTAGCACTGAGGTGAAAATTACCATGCAATAATTCAAGCCCTGTCATGCCTCATTGCTTAATTATACAATTCTGATTACAACGGAATCATTTTTCTATACCATGTCCCAAGCTGACATCACTTTGATTAACAACTCATTTATCTGATTACATAGTAACTCAATAACAGTTTGAATTGGAAGAAAACCAGGAATCTCTTTCATGCCCATTCAGCTTCCTACCTAGTGTGCATATAAGTACCCTGCAATTTCATCTTCTTTATTTATAGCATGAACAATGCTTTAATGACCTGGAGAAGGGAACGAGCAGTAAGGTATTGAGATTTGGTGATAATACAACAACCTATGAGCCGTGAGGAAAAGAGATAGGCCATACAGGGACCTGCAGCAGCCCTCAAGCGGGTGCCATCTTCAAGCTTGTGTTCCTAATCGTTTATTACAGAAGGCCTCAGAGGCCCCAGCTGTGTGGTAGCTCTATTATGTTCAGCTCTGAGCAGACCTTTAATTGAGAAGAGGCTGTTTCAAAAAAACGTGCAGTCTTAGGCTTTGATTCAGCTAAGAACTGAGGCGTTAGGTCTCTGACTTTAGGCTTCATTATCATACCCTCTCTTGCAACACAGACTCTTTCTTTTATGACTCTCAGTGTTTCCCAGTGTAGTTCACATCTTCAAAGTGCTATAAAATGTAAGTAAATTAAGCTTTAAAACTACCCCAGTGAGATCAGCAGACAGTTGTCTCAGAGGCAGAAACTGAGTCATAGAAATACGAAGTGACTTACCCAAGGCTCCACAGTAAATCATTGATATGAAGTCAAACAGAGAGATGCTGGTTCCTAAATCACTGTTAGCCCACCACACCTTGTTATTAACTCTTGATTCAACCATTTGTGTTAGATGATTTCCTATATGCGCTGTGGGAATAGGAAGAGAAGACCACTGTCAATGAACACATGGCCCTACTCATGATGGGATCCAAGGAAGAAAACTCTAAGACCAGCAACTGCATTTCGTCAGGAAGTCTGCCCATCAGAAGGGGTTAATTGAGACAGCTATTTCACAAAAGTACTCTCATTCCATCAGAATCCCTGGTGGGAGTCAAGGTGGCTAGTGTACCTACCCCTCGGTTCATTCCTGCTACCTGACATGAGCAGCACTCCAGGGAACAGAAATGCCCATGGCATTGGCTGGCACCTACCTGCCACCCTGCAGCTTTCCATGGCACCGTCTCTCCAGCAACTCCCTGTCCAAGACAAATCATTTTGCACCAGGACCATCTAAGCCATTAGGAATCAAATGTTCCAAACCTGCTTTTAAATGAGCTCTTTGACAATCTATTTCAGTGTGGTGAAGCTTGATTAAAACAGTTTTGATAACAAAATCATGCTTTCATACATGCCTCTCAACAGTTTTAGCCGATTAAAATAACACTCCAGCTTGTAACATCCTCAGGGAAGGGATATGTCTGCTGCATGCATAAGGTGATGCTAACAGCTGCCTCTCATATTGCTCATTGTCAGCTTATGATTATTACCTCTCTGACTGCTTGAACAACAGCTCTATGGAATTTCCAAGGCATTTCCAAAGCCTGTGTGTGGGGTTCACATTATTGTCTGCTCTGCGTATAAATTAGGTGGAGGTACTTCATTACTTAATAACCACAGCTTGCTCTATGTTTCCACGATGAACTTCAAATGAAGCCCCTCATCACATCAACAGGCTGCGTACATGTATATGAAATAAGCCATTTGCTGCCAAAGTCCACAACCTGAGTGGCAGACCCAAAGCAGCAGGTGCAGCTATCACGGCAAAAATGACCTCAGGAGTTCTTGCCACTTGTTTCCCAGTCCAACATTTTTAACTGACCTCCCTGCTGTGAATGGGTGTATACTTCCCATCTTTCTTTTTGAATACACAGGCATAGAATGCAGCCTTCTGCAAGGCAAAGTTCAGCATGTGGACACTTCGCTTGTCTGGGAATGATTTTCTAAGTGCCAATAGCAATGGAATGCTGTGGATACATCCATGGCTTTAGTTTTTATCCACAGCCTGGCATTCATTATTGGAAAGGCTGGCGAATGTCTCAGGCCAAGACTAAAGCAGCTCTGAGCACCTCTGGGTAGACTGGGAGTGTGGAGTGAGAACCATTGTCACAGATTTCTGAGTCCACAGGTTATGGGACAAATTCAAAAACTCGCTCGTGAGCACCCACTCCCTCCCCAAATTCAAGCACATCTGCAGTATCCTAAAGGGCGAGGGCTGAAGCCAGCTCGTTTGCTGTAGCCACGTTCTGCTTTCTAATGGAGAATAAAAGAGAAATCATGACAAAAACATGATTGTGAAAACTGATTGCAGGACCCATCCTGCTTCACTTCTAGCCCAAGGCGACGATGCTAGGGGAAGACAGCTATAAACAAACTGCACATAATTATTCCATTATTACAGTGCATGCCTACTGCGTGGGTGGGAATTCTTCTCCTCTATCTCTAGCATGGTTCCCTGCATGGCTTCCTGCACTCCCCATCATCTGTTCAGTTAAGGAACACAACCAAAGGACGTTAACTCAACCTATTGACAGAGGATACCAAAGCAATAGCAGGCAATGTCTGAGGAACTTTTAGAGAGGTGTGTAAGTCTGATTAGTAATAATAATAACACTACTCCCACAACCTCCAGGTTCTTTACAGCTTTTCTTTGCCTTTCCAGCTTTACCAGGTGTAAGTTATTTACATTTTATTGTTCTTTTTTAAAAAGTTATGATTAGGGAGGGTGTGAACATTGAAGCATACTGCATCTGGCTACAATCTTTGCTAAATTCTGAGTCTTCCTTGAATTCCTGGGTTAAGATCATGGAGTTGTGTAATGTGGTGCTGTAGAAATATATCTTTTGAAGCAGCATCTAATTTTTCACTCACTCATATAGATGAAAATCAGGATCAACAGCACCAAATCATCTGACTGCGGCAGAGTTAGGATTGCAAAGAGCAGAAGAAAGCAGGACTGCATTCTTTTTTTTAAAAAAAATGGAAATTAGGATGAGAACTTTCTTGTAGATAGATTTGTGAGGTTAAGGAAATGGTGCTTTAATTGCACAAGAAACTATGTATGAAATGGTGCCCGGCAATCTCCTTGGAATATCCTAGCACATTCATCAGTTGAAGGGCTTTGGAAATGAAACATGAGACTAATAGATCGTACTTTTTCAGTTGAAAAATGGGATGGACTAACTTGGTGGGGAAATTGTTTTCAGGCATTTTCCATGAGCCTGGGTTCACTGAGCAGGCTACAGCAGATGGTGCATATTTGTCCCTCAAAAACACCACTACTGGATGCTATACAACTTAATTAGTGATTAGTCCTCAAGGATACCTACATCAGCAGTGTTCCTGTTTCTTTTGCCACAGAGGCGGTGGTTTTCTTCCTCTATTTTGACTAACACCATACCTACAGGGATGGGTACTTCACCTGCAGGGACAGCCACAGTATATCTGCTACCCTCTGGTGCATCTCAGCAATTTGGCATTTTTTCTGTATTTATGGATCCAGCAGAGACTCCAGCCAATTCCCAAGGTCTTCAATTCACAGTCAGCTTTCAGCTACTAGAGGACCATAACCTGATGTGATCCTACAACAGCAGGGATACAAGGCATTCACTCAGCTAGAACATCACTTCACTTCTCAGAGCTGTTCACCTGGACAGTAGCTGGGTCATTATCTTCTTCAAAGATTGCATTCTTCTACCAGCTCAGTTCTTAATGCCCCCAACCTTGTATTAATACCTCCTTATAGAGTGAAAGTTTTTTTCTTCAGAAGAGAAAGGAAAAAGCAGAGGGCAATGGGAACAAAATTGCCTGTTGCCTCAAAGAAGAGCTCCTCTTCCTTACACACATCAGCTTTCTTTCCCTAAAAGGATGAAAATAAAGCTCATGCATTTTCCCGATCTCTCAAAATCTTTGCCGCCAGAAGGTTTTACCCTTAAACATTCATTTTTCTTCTAAAGGAAACAAAAAGTTCAAGGCACTTGCATTCATGCAGTTCATGACATTTATGTTCTGTGCAAAGAACTAGATCTCTGTACAGAGGAGGCAGCTGTCCTGCCATGTGCAGAACTACTTTTCTCCATTAAAAGCACATCAGGCTGTAATTAGCCAGTCAGGCTTTGAAATACAGTTTTACCCTTTAGCTAATGTTGTGGGAAAAAATTCTGCAGCTTTTTAAACTTTAGTGAAAGTCACTGTTCCGATTAGGAAATCAAAATTTTGTTCCCTGGAGTTTGCTAGTGCCAAACAAGATACGTATGTATTATTTGAATGGTGAACTCAGGTAGTGGAGAGACTCCACAGCGGTGTTACTCAGAAAAGGACTACTTTCAGCAGGGCTTCAGGAGGCATCTCACTATCACTAAGATCTTCAAAAATGCTGCTTAACTCACATCAAGAGCTACAGGCAACCAAGTTCATGCCAGAAGCAATCTCTTGTTTCTGACATTATTGAGCTTTTCGATAGCATCTTAACTAATGCCCAAATCCTGTTTGGGCAGGACTAAGCCTACATATTCTCCCGCCTGCCTCCCAGGCCCCAGATTAATGGGCATATTCTAGATACACACTATACACGGGCACAGCTTCATGGCCAGGCCTCATGCTGATCACTGCTGAGAAAGGAGATTTGATGTTTACCATCCCATGTTAAGCCATACCTAGGCGGTCGCCAGTATATAGTGGTGTATCTGCATTTATTCCCTTTTCCAACAATTCAGGAGCTGGAAGTACTAAAAGAAAATGGTCCTGCCTCCTAAAAGACGGGCCTAGCTCTGAATGTCTTGGTACCAGTGATGAGATATGTCTCTCCACAGTGGCAAAAGATGGAGCTGTTAAGTTCTAACAACAAAAGAGGTCTTCATGCACAGTCTACATTGGGGCTACTCTGGAGGAAGACACTCCATTTCCTATCAGGCAACCAAGGGGTAAATATTGTGCTAGAGGTTTAACTCTCCCCCAGCTTCACATGAGAAGGAAGTCTAAGAGCCTAACCCAGGGCTGGAGATGCCACAAGACGGCAGGGTGCTTGAAAGTTAGGCAATGCAATGTCTATGATCACATAAGGAGTTAGCCCAAAGGGCCTGGAAGGTATTTCACAGAGACATGAAACAGTCTCTGACCATTGCAACACTTGCCATCAGAATCGGCAGAGTCAGCTGATTTTGCAAGAAACTTGTGGGTGAGCACATGCACGGGCATCTTGCGCTTTCTACTCACACAGGCTTTGAAACTACCATCCTCAATACTAGGCTGAAAATGTTGCAAATGCCTTTTTTTTCCCTTTTCCACTACTGTTACTGAAACCCCTTTGCTTGCTAGAGAAAGCCCTTTCTCAAGAATCTCTACTGGTAAAAGCATTAAAGCAGGAAAGTGCTCTTTTCTCCAGCTGACAGCATCATTCAAACTCCTTTTCCCAGCTCACCTGCAAATTGAGAGTAGCTTGCTCTGGTGTGCTAGGAACTCGGCTGTGGTCTTGACTCTGATACCAACTTACTCCCTGACCTTCATCTCTGTGGAAATCCACATCCTTCCTTCAGTCCAATCATCCCTCGCTCTTGTTGGACTGAATTCTCCTTTGAGAAGACTGCTTCTCACTAGCAAGAACTCTCTCACTTAGCTTAGAAGCAGCACAGTGTACACTGGACCATTTAAATGCCTAAATGATGCAACTGCCCACCTAGGAGAATTTAAAGAAGCAAGCTACTAATGGTACACTAAAACATTATCCCCAGGCTGGAATTCTTTCAGTTTTGCAGCAATACCAAGAGACTGGAAATTATTCCTATCAGTTTGTTTGTATGTCTTGATTTTCCAGTTCTGGTATCAATGCAGCCAGCAGTAACTCGATTTAAGAAGGATGTCTGTACACTGCCAAGACAGATGAGACTGTGAGGACCTCATCATACTATGATGAGATGGCCGGAAAAGTAGAGAAGTTAATAAGCATCTTTGAACACTCAGTGGTCCGCAAAAGAGTCTTTCTGGGTGCATGAGGAGTCTACACTGTGTCAACTCTGAATGCACTTTCAGTTAGGACTGGATTGCACAAGTTCAGTTTTCCTCAGAAAACAGCGGTTTGCTACTGTGGGCTTCAAAAAGTTCCTACAGCTCTGGGAAATGCTCCAGATAAGCAAAATCCTCAGAATACTGTGGGCTTCAAAAAGTTCCTACAGCTCTGGGAAATGCTCCAGATAAGCAAAATCCTCAGAATGCATTACAGCATCTCTGCTTTCAGCAAGCACGGCAGTGCTGACCCTATCATGTCTGTGAGACAAGTTTGCATGACAGGCAGCTAATCCCTGGGCATGAGCTTCCTTCAGCTTAACTCTCCAAAAGATCTGCTCTCATAATCTTAGTCTTATACGGGGAGTCAGAAGCAATTAAACCCCAATTTGTTGACTAGGTCTGTCATGAGATAGAAAGAAAAAAACCAGTTTGTAGGGATGGGAATTCCTGACTGGGTCTCTTTGCCCTCTAAAATTTGTTCCAAACAGGGACAAGGTCAGACTTCAACATCTCCCTCAGATACCCTGCATTGCATACTTGGTGGCAGCTTGCTCACACATCCTCGAGGATAAAACCTGAAGTCAGAATCAAGGCCATTGTGACTCTTTGCCCATTCTGGTGCTTGCGTTCATGCTGATCAACTCAAGTGCTTCCATGTGGGGTTATGAGTCTAAATAAAATGAGGTGCAGATGATCACACCTGCTGTGGCTGATGATTGCAGTTAAATTTGAATGGAAGATTCAGATTGCTAATGCACACAAGTGTAAAACGATAACCTGAACCCTAAAATGCTCACAGGAAACAAAGCAGTTCCCTTCATTTGACTTTCTGCAGTAGTTCTGCAGTGAGCGGAACTGAAGAAAAAGAACACAATTTCAGGCAGACTCTGGATTTTCTTGATTCATAAGCAGGGCAGTGACAAGGCAGAAAAACACAAGGTGAATCAAAAGATTCAGCATTGAACATGGTTTTGAGCAGTGACTGAGATCTTTTTATTATAGGTCTGCAACACCTTTGCCCAATGAAATATCACTGTTGTCTTTTGCTAATAAGTTCTGATTTTTAAAAGCACAGAAGAACACTGGAAACATGCTCTGAATTTCAAGCATTCAAAAGATATATCCCAGAAATTCACAGGATATACAGCTGCTCGTTGGCACGGTTTGCACAGACAAAGTTTGGCTTGCTCCTAAAACCAGGTAGGTACCTATTGAAGTCTCTGCTATGTCAGATTCCTGAGCCATGTGCCAGGTATGCTGCTCCAGAGACCAGAAATCATCAAAGGGACGACTCATTTCCAACCATTCTCTCAATGCTCTAAGGCTTTTTCCTCTAGCTAGCACCACAGACTCTCCCAGTTTCATGACAAGGATTCTGATCCAAGTGGAAGATCTGTTAGAAACTTGAGAGGACCTAAAATTCACTATCATGGAAGTAGTGAGATGCAGAGGAACAGCTCTTAGAAGCAGTAGTAGTCAGAGCAACAAATCAGGCTGCTTATTTGAACATGGGCATGCAAAGAAACTGCAAATCACTACTGGTTTGGAAGGATTTATTTAGTGACATGATTCCCTATGATAGAAAATTAACCCAAGCCTTTGTCCTTCCCCCCCTGCCCCCCCAACAAATACTGACTGAAGAATCTTCCTTGTGGTCTTCTACTTCGGTGGAAATTTGTGGTCTGATTTCACTTGTTTCCCACTACCATGTGCCAGCACGCTCTCCTTTGGTTTCACATAAGGCAAAGTCAAAAGATCACAAACCTGCTGCACTGACTTGTTTTCCATGAGATTTGCAGTGGGGATAGGACATGGAGAGCTGGGACGCAGGAGGTAGAAAGGTAGGAAGAGTTTGAGTGAAGGAGTTGGCCTGGAAACTGAAAAAAAACAGCTTGGCAATAGGAGAAAACATTGCCCATGAGTACAGGGCAGAGAAACAGCAGGCAAGATCTACCTTCTCATGCCTGACTTCACCAGCAAGACAGTAAGTCCTGTGACTGTGGGCATTAAGGAATTGAAAAACTAGGATTTATTCTTGAGTTCTGCCATGTTTGCTTACACAAAGGTGCAGAATTCCTTCAGCTGCAGGAATTATGAGGTCACATGGTAGAGTCTGTTTCCAGTAGCTACATCATCTGCCCAGCATTTCTGACCCTAAACCTTCCCAAACATTCCCTGCCTTCCAGAACAGCCATGATGATCAGTGTCTCCAAAAATCAAGTCTCTTGTCACATTTTAAAATTCAGACATCCTTTAGAAATACAGTCTTTAGCTTCTCTAAGACAAATATCATCATAACAGAACTACAAGTGCAGTGAGAGAATACAGCCCTGTCATTCCCACCTACTAGTGTCAGAGTGTTTCTGGCTATCGCATGGTTCCTTGTATTACAGTCTTGTAAAGTGTCCAAAAGTCCAGATCACCGAAAGTTCAGTAGTGCTTATTCGTGTTTACTGGAGGAGGTACTTTCATTTAGAACTTTATCAATAATGTTTTTCTTTGCTGAATCAAAAAACTGGTAAGTGTGAGGGAGAGGAAGCACAAGAAACTGCCCAAGATTTGGCTCTTAGCTGTTCGTGCTGCAGTGGCACTGCATTTAAGAGTATGTGCAGCTCAGTCACAGGTCTGTCTCCAGTGACTTTGCTAGGAAGGTATGCCAGGTATGCAAAATATTACAAGGCAAAGCTCTTCGCACAGCAGTTCTCAAACACTTCCCTGTTACAATGCGGTTTCTGACATTCTCATGACTCTAAATATTAATCCAAACAGTATCTGTTGAGTCAGGACACCACTTGTAACCCACTGGGGACATGAACTTTAGTCTCAGAAGAACTATCCTAGAGCCCTGCAAGCACACAGTGAGTTTCTGTAGTGATTACATGTCAGCGTGTGACCACTACACAAGCAAGAAAAACCTACCCTCTCTCATTACTGAGGCTGGTTTGGGCACTACCCCAGTTCTGCCAAGTCCTTTATCTTCCCATGTAGTTAGTAATCGGTCTGTTTCTACCTCACCCGTATTTATGCTGGTAGCTGAGCATCATCTCAATAAGCTGAGCAGCTCATTTTGTATTCCTTTTCCTAATTGGAGCCTTCAGGCATCAGATCATGTTTGTGCAAGGCACTGTAGAATAGCTCAAAGAATTCAAGTTCTAGTCGATTCCAGTAGTAGACAGTCTTGTGATTATATGCTGCATCTAGGATGAACTCAGATGAGTTTTGGGTTTGTTCTCTGTTAAAATCTGAACAAAATATATAAGTTTAATTAGTGTGTTTACTGCAGACAAGTTTGAGAAGAAAAGTTTCTGCTCCCCCACTTCTCCCTCTTCCCTTTTCCCAGTGACTTCCACCTTCTCCTTCATTTTGGTGCCTGTTCAGAGCTGCACTGCTGCTGCTGAGAGGCAAATTTACATTGGGAGGCACTGTCATGGTTTACTAATTTACCGCTGTGTGCGTGGAGAGGCTATCACAATTCCTGAACTTTAGAGATCTATGAAGACTCCTAAAACATCTGCGGATGCTGAAATTTTGGAGGCCAGATGACCGCAGCAAATTCAGAGAAAAACAGGAGCTGTCTGCTATGTGATTGCTTCTAATATTTTATCTCAGTTCAGTGTAGGAGCAGTGAGATGAAGCTCTGTGTGTCTGTGTCGATGTCTTGTGTGGGTTTTTTTCTGATGTGTGGTAGAAGGAGTGAATTAAAATGTCCTGGTACTTTCCTTCCCCAAGCTGAGCCTGCTGTTCCACTGCATGCAGATTTGGCAGTGGTTTTGTTCAACCTCCCCTTTGTGTCTGACGCTTTAGCTAACGGTTATGGGTTAAATATAGCCAGGGTCTCTAACCCACAACACTGGTGATTCCCATGTGGGTGGAATGGGGTTCAAGGCTGACAAAATGGCAACCCAAGGTGGGACATGTGGGGATCCAGACAAAGATCCATTTTGGATCACTGGGGAAGAACATTCCCACTTACTTGAGTATCCAGTATAACTCTAGTTTCAACCTATGATTCTAAGCATCATTTACTAAATTAACTAAGATGTTAAATTTTCTCTCCATTTCAAAACATTTTTCACTTGAGTGTTTCTCAGCCTTTCGGTGTGTTTTTACAGCTTTACTCCTAGTGCCTGTAATGGCAAAGCTTGTATCTGCTGAAAGCTAAGGAGCCTACAATCAAATATCCCATACTAGGAAGCTAATAACAGGAAATTTGTTCAAAGGAAAATGTCACCTTAAATGACCATCTAACTATCAGATGGCAGAGGAGGACTGCTGGAACCAAACGCACTCTGCTACAGTAAAGAAAGATGCTAAACAGTTCCGTATTTGTCCACAAAGGAAACTTTTACCGTGCATTCATGAAAGCAGCATTAAGTAAAAGGGACCTTAATGCTTTCCCGCACAGACTACCTCCTTTTCTTACCCTCATTTTCCATGTGGACAAGTATTTACTAAAAAGAACAGCACTGTGGGATTCATCGACTCAAGTGCCTCCAAGCTGTGCAGTCCTGAGGCTCCATCCATGCTCTGTGGCGATACGGACTCTTCAAACGCAACTACATTCCAGCTGAAGCAAAGTGGATTTTGTCACCTGATGCCCTTTCTTCCCCTTTAATTGAACACATCCTTGTTCTTTATTAGCTCAAGAGGGGAAAGAGGAACAGACACACACTGACTTTCTCTATCCCATTCATTAATTTGTATAGCTCTTAGTCATCTGCTCCCTAACAAAGTAGTCCTATTCTTTTCAGTTTCTTCCTGAGGGATGTCTGTCTGTGCTTCATTATTTTTGTTGCTTCTTCTCAGCCACCCCTCTGTTCCTGCTGTCTCCTTTGTCAGGGGAAACTGCAGTTGGTAGTCCTGATTGTAGGGCTGACAATTCACACTGACAATTCACACTCTGCTGACTAGTTGTACAAGACATTCAAGTTAGAGGAAGAGAAACTCCACATATCTTGTGTAACTAACCAAAACCATGCAAATTAGTACTGAATATGCATCTAGGACTGCTCTACTTCCTGCAGCACAAAAAAAAAATGGATGGGAACTTCTTGGTAGGCCTTTGTGTGCCTCCTGCTTTGAAAAGAGCCAAGACACAGGGATGCCCTGTAGGAAATTTGAGCGTAGCCTGAGACAGGGTGCCTTACCTTATAAGCACCCTGCTTGTCCTGTTTCAGTGTTGTGGCTGCCACCTCATAGTCCCTATGATCTCTCACTGCAATCTATCCATCCCCACACCTTCCTGTCTCTCAGCTTTGACAGCAGAGCAGCCTTCACCACTCTCAGCAACTAACCCAAAAAAGCCCCACTCTCTTATTCTGCCAAACACCCCTTTCTACTCATACATCCCCTCTCAGTCTGTCCCAACGACTTAGGCATCCTTCCCCTTAACACCCCTCTCCCTCCTCCAATCTGCCTCCACTCAGGGACAATGGAAGGCTCAGAGAAGTTGTATACCCAGAGAAGGAGGAGGATGCCCCTCTAACAGACTTTGTCCTGGGGAAGGAAGAAATTACAGAATCACAGAATCATCAGAGTTGGAAGGAACCTCAAGAGATCATCACTACCAACCCCCCTGCCTGAAGCATGTGGTACAAGGCTGCATCCAGGCCGGGTTTGAACATCCCCAGAGCAGGAGAATCCACAGCCTCTCTGCGCAGCCTGTGCTGGGGCTTTGTGACCTGCACTGCAGAGAAGTTTTCATTATTTCAAAATGTAACTTCTTGTGTTCCAGCTTGTGCCCACTGCTCCTTGTCCTGTTGCTGGACACGACTGGGAACAGTCTATTGGATCTAATTGGGGTTGGCAGAGCGGGTTACCACAGCCAAGCATGAGTGTGGCTTGCTCTCCCCACATAAACCATTTTTGATCCTGGCTCTGAAGGACACAATCAGCCACATCTCTCAAAAAAGTCTCCCTTAATGGCACCTAAAAAGAGAGTGAAAGAACAAGGCCAATGAGAAGCAGGGGCTGTTAAAGCCTGCAAATCTAGGCTTCCCCCTCCCTTTCTTTGCCCCTTTTTTTCCTAAAGGCATTTTCTGACTGGAAGGCAAAGATAATAGATACTCTGCCGTGCTGCTGAACCTACACGCAGGCAGAAATGCAAGCTGTTCACTAAGATCATCAGCCTCTCAGTGACTTAAGGGGAAAAAATGTGAGTGATTTTCAGCAGTAAGGCTGTCTTGGGTGTTGATTATTGGCACTCACAGTGAGACAGCCACAGGAGAGGGAGGCTTTCCTGTGAACCAGTAACAGGCTTGTATGTCCCTCATAAGCTGATTAAATAACACACTATTGACTCTGCCCCTTGGCTAGGCATCTTAGGTAAGAGTGAATTGTGAAATCCCCAACCCAGTATTACCCTCTGACATATGCTTTTGAAGAAGTTACCACAGAAACCTCAAAAGCAGGTTTCAGTGAGACATATGTAGGGCTTTGGTTCTGCACCAGCATATTTCATCTTCCTTAGGCCCCAGTGCTCTGCAGGAGTCCTCATCCCAAAGCCAGAACCGCCT
>VZRI01005144.1:0-59006 GCA_013397515.1 Upupa epops | reverse complement strand
GGAAGTCAGTGTGAGAAAGAGCTAGCTGATTATGCACAGGAGCCATCACACCTGTTTACAAATGCCAACCCAGATCTAGGTATCTGGCTGATGCATAGGGATGGCAGCAGATGGCTGTAGGGGTTCCCATACTCACCTCCAAGCCCTGCCCCTGCTTTGAGACAGCTCTGCTGCTGTGTGGCAGTAATTGAACCACTGAAAATTACAGCTTAGTGTATAAGGAGAGGCAAAACCAGTGCCAGTTTTTCTGTTAATATTACTTGTCTGCAAACTGTGCTGGTTTAACAGCTACATCCAAAACAGCTGAACCACCTTCACAGTGAAAAGGAAAACTTCCAAGAGAGAGAGGTGGGGCAGACAGCCAGCGGCAGGAATCACTGCAGCCATCTCGGGGTAAGTCATCATTGCCCATGAATCAGAGGCTTCCCAAAGTGTATCTGAAGCGGATGTAAAATATTACACATAGCTCTAATAACTCGGGGTTTTTTGAGCCTCATGATGTATGGCATTCCCCCATGGCACAGACTAAATCCATGACTGCATGCTTTTTAAGAAGCTTAGGAAGTGATTGTATAAAATTAGTATTAAGTAGTTTCACTATTATTAAATGGTAAATTAAAGCTTTCAACACTAAGCTGTTCAAGGTGGTTGCTAAACAAATGTTCTGTAATGCCCTCATCAACAATAACCATCATTAAAGCTGCTTTTTAAAAGCTGGAGAAAAATGCATAATCTCCTGCATTATAATCCACTTTCCTAGAGCAGCCATGAATTTACAAATCTACTGAAAGAAACAATTTCCTTTCAGATCATGGAACGGCTCAGACACAAATAGAACAAATGCTATCAGCTAAGTTGCAAAGAATGATCAGACGTATCCTGTCCTGGATTCATAGCACCAATTCTGCTTTACTCCCAGAATTATAGCTTGTGGTTCCAATGTGCCAGGATACTTAGGAAAATAAAAAACCATGAAAGATATTTACTCTGCATCACAGAGTAATCTTAAAGATCATGTATCTTATCATCCCCTTTCCTCTTATTTTATGAGGTCCTTAACATTTACAGACCTCAGGTACACTGCATTACCTTTAGAAAGGCAAGCAAACACACATTTCCCCTCCCATGCCTGCTTAAGACAAACCAAAGATAAAAGCTGCTATCATTGCCAGCAGGGCAAAGTATTGACAACAGAATAAGGGGCAGCAGCTGCTGCTGTGTCCTCTAAGAGTTGTCCATGTGCAAGAGGAGAGAAAGAGTAAAAGTACCCCAGGGCTGCAATGAGACCACAAGCCACCAGCTAGACCACAGTGCTTTATCAGAACTGAGCACAGCGAAGGAGGTCATCGTGCATCAGACTTGCAAGAGCAGTAAATATTTAGTTCCCCTATTTTGCAGATGGGAAAGTGAGGACTTCATTATTTAAGGTCATCCAGTGGGTCAGTAATAGGGCCAGGACTGTTTTTCTTACAGCCTCTGATCTAGACACACAGTGGGTCAGCACACTGTTCTGCACAGAGCATTCAAAACAAAATGGTGACTGAAGACACCAAGAACAAGGAGCGATGCAGATTTTCTGCTCCTGTGGGTCCTTGATTGCCTTCTTCTACAAGAAAGGAACGGGAGTAAAAAAGTAGAAGGGGAAGACTAAAATGCCCTCTAAGAGTTAGATTCTTGTCATTATTTGGGTGCCAAAAGCTCTGTTGCTCACTAGCTGAACACAGAGGTGGTAAGTTTTCAAAGGCAGAGAATGGACGCAGTAATGTTCTAATGGATGCAGCTCCATGTTCAACAGAAATTAATCAAATGTGAGTTGTTTTAAAGGAAATCTTTCTGATTCCATTTCAGAAGAACACACCTGTGTGCTCCCAGGTTTGTGAGTCAGAAGTTGTTCCTGGAGTAAAGATATTAAAGCCTGTTCTCATTAAAACCAACAAGTGATGGCAATAACAAGAGAAGTTAAAGGACACCACCTAACCGTACAGTTACAGTTGATAGAGTCAGATTTACAAGTCAAGAGGAATTAAATGGTCTTGAATGTAAAGCTCCCATGAACCAGAGAAATGTTGCCCTGGGATACGTGCACTATTCCCTAGACACCTTCTAGACAACACCTTTCACAAACTCTCTCCAATGTATTTCGCAGGAGGTCTGGTCCTATCTGTCTTACACAGATGCTTTGTAGTCAAATAAATGCCAGAATGGCAAATCTCTGAATCCCATTAAGTGTTTCCAAGAGCAGAGACTGTGCCACACTCCATACATCAGCTCTTAGTCAATTCTGCCTATGGTTACCTGCATAAACCAAGCGTCAGGGCTTCCCTCTCCCCAGTACTCAGTGCAAACCTTTTACCCTGAATGTTTTGGCCTAGATTTGGCCACCAAATATCTTAATGCCAACTTTCTGTTGAGAGAACATGATCAACATGATCTGTTCTTTCATAAAAAGAGCTTTAAATAAATCTCCTATGTGAACACACAGGGTTCAGCAAGCAGGAACAATTGGATTTTCAAGAGCTGTTGTTTTTATTAAAAATAGCAGCAGAACTCCCATTAAACTCGAGGCACACACTGTAGCCGGGGCTGCCTGTAGTGTCTTCCTCCAAAGAAAAATCAGTTCCATGCAAAAGGCTCAAAGAACTAGACTATGAAAAATCCATAAATGAGCTCATAGGCTAATCAGCTCTTCACAGCCATTCCTATTTATTTCCTTGGAATGAAAATCAGTCAGAGGAAAAAATCTTCAAGCTCATGAGAGCGTTCACTCTGCAGTCTGTGAAAAAGATCTGAGGATTTAAGTAATTGGTGAGTGCTCAGTAATAAGTTCTTCAAACTGTGCCCTTTCTGCTAATGTCCTTGATCATGACAGTCAGAGCAATAATAAAATCACACAGACCACAAGTCACCCATTCAAGTGGTGCCTGCTTGAAGCAAATTCTCTGCATGGATGTCAAACGTGAGCCAGTGTGAAACCGATAACCACATCAGTAGGAAGCTATGACAGTGTTCTTAAAATAGGTAGCCGATGTTTTTAGTTTTGGTTTTAAAGGCTTCTTTTTTCCTTTTTAGATTGTAAAATGAGAGGGTTAGGCAATTTGAGGGACTGGAGATGTAGTCTGCCAGATTTAATCCAGCATAAAACCCAACTTTCCACAAGGAGATCCCTCATGACCTGTCTGTGGCCACCGTGAAATGAGTTGGTGGGATCATATTAGGGAAGTTTCTTGGAGGATTATCATTATCTCACTGGATTTGAAAAGACTAGAATATGAAGGATCCTCCTACTATAGACACTACCAGGATGAATGGACGCTGGTTTAGATCTGTAATTTCCTTCGTATTTCTGCATCAAGAGCTTTCTATTTTGGTTTGGATAATTCTATGTGACAGGAAGAAGCTGGACTCATTTGAGAAAAAGCAAACAACCTTCTGTTATTTTAGTATTCAGTTATTTTCTTACATTCCCTGTTGTTAAAGACCCTGGGGGTTTTGCTGGAGTGTGAGCTCTTTCCATTCAATAGGCAAGCAAGAAAGTTTTTAATATTTTAATCCTGTCTAGTCCCAAAAAGAACACATCCCAGGCCTTGCTCCTTCACCCCACCAAGTCTGAGTGTTCCCAGCTAATCTCTACCCAACATCACATCAAAAGTTTCTGAAGTTGCTTCTTCTCCTAACATACCATCTCACTCATCTCTCTAGCCAGACAGAGGAGAGCATGATCATCCGCTTGGGTTGTCCTGACGCTGTCTGCCTGGTAAATCTTGCGGCTGCAAAATGTCCCAGCTTCCCTCTAGCAACTGCGGCCCCCTTGTCTCCCCAAGATGTAAAGGCTGAGCCCAGTAGCAGAAAGGCCAGCAACAGTTGGTCTCAAAAGGGTCATTTGTTGTCCACATCACAGGAGTGTTTCCTCAGTGCCCTTCGCAGATGAACTGTTTCTTTAGCTCTTCTGATGCCTTTGCGCAGCAGGCTTGGACATCCTCAGGCTGATTAAATGAAACTGCACTGTGAGCTTCCACCCACAAGCGGCTATAGGAAAGCAGAGTTAACTTCCCCAGCTACCTTCGCCATCTCTCCAGAGGCTGTAAGAACGTGGACCACATCCAGCCACACAGAGTGGCCGCTCCAGCTCTGCACTGCCACCATGTGTCACCCAGCTGCCGCCCACACCCAACTCAGGCACTGGGCACTGGGCACCCTGGATGGTGACATCTGCTACTCAGCACACAGGGACTTCACTCTCCTTCTAGGCACTGCCCTGACCATTGTGTGAGAGACTCCATCTTGGGACAACATCCAGAAGCAGAATGGGTGATGTCCCATACTGAAATATGTTCAACCTGCTGACTGGGACAGCACGTGGGACATGTAGGTTTGGACCTTCTCTGATAGAGATAGAGACCTGTCTCCCATGTTCTGATCATAACCACAGGAAAACCTGCATGTAAATTTTGAGGGAAGTTCTGACTTTGTGCATGTGCTCTGGGACACATGCTCAGGTTCCAGGTGACAAATAAGAGTAGGAGTGAGTATGTATCATGTAGAGGTGCAGGTATTCCTCTACTTAAAGCCCAGCAGAAGCAGAAACAAAGCAGACATGCCTAGAAGCTGAGATATTACAGACTGTGAGAACTTTCTTGCTGGAGACCTGCTGCCTGCTAGCTTTATGCACCTCCTAATTTGTAGTAGATTAATTCATTTAATGTCTGGGCTTACTCTACTCTAGAGGTGAGACCTCAATGCTGAAATCTTTCTGTAAGTTCAGTGAGACTGTAATTAAATGGCTAGTGTACTAATAGCTCAATAATAACATCTGGGAGAGTCATGTTCCAGGCCCAGCTCCAAACAGAGACATTTGCAGTGATTCACAAAGTCCCGGCTGACGTAGGGTTGTATGCATTCCCCAGTGCACAGGCAGATTTGAGCCCTGACCTCCCACGTGCTTTAAGATCTCCCCAGCACCCTCATCCTCTCCAGATGTTGAGTGGATTTGCTTTCATATGCAGTTTTAAGAGTTAAATTGGACCATCACAGCAAGATTGGTGGAAGTTAAAGTACCTCGTGAATCTCAATAATGGAAAAGGAAAACATGGCCTGCTTTCTCCACAGTTATACATGGATGCAAGCATGAAAGTAATGAAGAAATGGAGATGTTCCTGGAAGAAATGGCACTGCCCAGGAATAAAAATAATATAAAGAAGGTTTGAGGATCTAAGGTGCCAATTAGATGTTAAATCATCCTTTCTGTATCAGTAGGACCCTAGCTGTGCTTGCAGTTAGAGTGGCTCAACTACTTTCTGTACTACCTGAGCTGGTTTAGCACAAACAGCATTGATGTTGTGGTCTCCGTACATCACTACTGCAAGAAATGGAACTGACTATAAATGAGGTAATTAAAAGCAGGTAAATGAACTATTATATCTATTAAATGTGTGGATGTAAATGCACATAGTCAGGCAGGACAATTAGATTCAAGACGTCATTAGATGCCCCACTTCAGACAAATACAATGCTGGATCCTGCCTGAAAGTGGTAACAAGATTAAATGGAAAGTGGTTATGGGGTTGAGGGTTACTATTCCTTAACCTTATTACCTGGAGCACTGCAATTAACACCATGGGCCTGCCCACAAAAGGAAATACTTCCAGGATAGAGCTGAAGGCCATCACTAGAAGATGCACATCACCCCTGTGCTATGCTCCTGGGGGAGTGAAGGGCATTTTTTTATAAGCACTAGACTGAGACCTGTGTTTCTTGTCAAAAACAGCTGATTGGCAGCAACACTAGTGGGACCATACAATGATGTATTCATAGCTGTGAAGGCACTTCTCTTCTAAAATGGCACGTGTAAGGGGAGGAGAGGGAAGCAGCAAAAATCAGTGTCTTCTGCCTATGCTGTTTTGATCTCTCCTTGCTTGAACACAGCAAGTTAGCTCCAGAGATACCAGCCCTGACAGAGGGCCAGACCAACAAGAGAGCATGTGACATCTAAGTGAAAATGGTATGGCAAGTAGTATAGCAAGGATCAGACTATGTTTTGAAAGAAGACTCTTTGACACAGGGTCTTGCATTTCATCTTGCTGTCACACTGTGTTACCAGGCCACATCACACTGTGTGACATAATCAACAAGCCCTGTTGTAACCTGCCTTAAGATGCGTCATGGAAAGGCAATCTGCTGCCTGATGCTTTTAAGGGTGCTTCAGGAGAAAGACAATCTTGCCACTTCCCCACTCCAAGAAGTGAACCAGAAGCTGAGCTGAGTTGAAGAGCTGCTGTCTTCCTGCCCTTCCATAATCAGCTCCAAGCTGTCAACATTTGTTGTCCAGAGCATTTCAGAAATTCCAGAGTACATAGTGATATAAAGTTGCTGGATGGAGTAACATCCCATGAAGAAAGAGGCTGCCTGTTGAAACCTCCTATTTCACATTCAAGTAGGAGGTGGTTTGATAGCCCACACCACAGCCGAGCCCTGGCAGCACGGCAGTAAGGGCAAACTGACTTTTCGGTGCTGACTCAAAGCCTGTTGTCTTCCTGAAGTTTGCTGCACTGACCTTCTTTGTGCCTTCTTCACAGTAGTGATGCCAGCTGGGAAGCGATACCAAGAGACTACCTAGAATCTGAGTTTACACTTCTCTGTTTTAGTTACATTTCCCAGGCATTAGCCTTGCCTCGCTTTGTGGATGTCCCTACAGATGACATTTAAGCAAGCATTTGCCTGATTTATCTTGTCCCTGGGGGATTTTGAACTTATGTAGACTGTGTCTGTGAATAGCGAAATACATTGTCATACCACAAATTAAACACTTTAAACTAACTGGCTGTCCTCTGTGCGCTTTCTCTTTGGGAGCTTCTATCCATGTGGCATTTTCTCTGACATCTCCAACACCACAGACTCACCTTACATTCTGACAAATAAATTCTGTCCCACAGCTAATTCAGTAGCCTTTTAGAAAGGCTCTTTCTCTATTCAACATTCCCCCTGTGGGTGGCAGCTCAGAAAAATGACAAGACACTCCCTTGCACCTTGGCTTACAGATGGATTCCATCCACCAAGACTTGCTTTCCCAGAAAATCCATGTAGGCAAGGAACTTTTTCTTTTCTCAACACCATCCAAAGCATCCATTTGCTGACAAGTGATACTGGGGAGAAAACATTACTGTGCGGTGTGCTGTCGGGAATGCCTTGGTATCCATCCATGCACCACCAAAGGCATCAAGGTGTACAAGTGGGAACATCTGCTCTGTAACATGGACATTGCACAAGAATGAAATAGTCACATCTGTAATATTTTATAGTTTGGAGTGAAAAAATAAAGCAGGATACAGGTCAAGTCCACCCACACAACCACCCTCACAATGCACTAGGCTCCACCTTGCAAGGTTGCACATGTCTTCTAGTGTCTGGAGCCAGTCTGTACCAGTGCTTTCTTGTTGAATTGCCTCAGCAGACTGTGCAGTGTGATCATGACAGAGCTGTGGACAGCCTGCCTGCTCTCTGGCTCAAGCAACACACACAGGTCATACAAAGCCAACAAATCCCCAGGTGCTTCCATCAGTGCTGAGAGTCATACAATCATTAGGAATCAGAAAGGACCTCAAAAGATCATCCAGTCCAATCCCCCTGCCACAGCAGGATCACCCAGACCAAGTTGCACAGGAACATGTCCAGGCAGCACTTGAACATCTCCAGAGAAGGAGACTCCACAACCCCCTTGGGCAGCCTGTTCCAGTGCTCTGGTACCTTCACTGTGAAGAAGTTCCTTCTGATATTGATATGGAACCTCCTCTGTTCCAGCTTGCACCCATCTGCCTTTGCTGGCTCAGAGTCATTCTGCTGGCCACTAGGACCTCCAGGTCCCTTTCTCCTACACTGCTCTCCATCATGTCAGTCCCCAACCCCAACAAGTACTTGGGGTTGTTCTTGCCCAGATGCCACACTCTACACTGACCCTTGTTGTACCTCATTGAATTTCTCTCTGCCCAGCTCTCCAGCCTGTCCAGGTCTCGCTGAATGGCAGCACAGTCTGCTGGGGGGTCAGTGACACCACCCAGCTTTGTGTCACCAGCAAACTTGCTGACAGTGCACCCTGATCCCTCATCCACATCATTAATGAAGAGCTTGAAGAGGACTGGTCCCAGTACTGATCCTTGGGGGACCCCACTAGATCCAGGCCTCCAACTGAACTCTGTCCCATTGACCACTAGTCTCTGGCCTCTATCCTGCAGCCAGTTCACAATCCACCTCAGTACCCAGTCATCCAGTTCACACTGCCTCAGTTTGACCGCGAGGATTCTCTGTGAGACTGTGTCAGATGCCTGACTGGAGTCAAGACAGACCACATCCCCTGCTCTGCCATCATCTCTCCACCCGGTTATGCCCTCATAAAAGGCGATCAGGTTGGTCAAGCATGACTTCCCCTTGGTGAAGCCATCCTGACTGTCCCTAATGACCCTCTTGTCCTTCAATGCATCAAGGTGGGCATTTCACTGCACACAGGAGCAGCCCCATGACATCAGTGCAAGCGGTATGCAGAGAAGAGCAGCTCATCCTCTGTGTACACAGCAGCCAACAAGGCAAATGGCTGGGAGCAGGCTGATTAATGAGAGCTGGAAGTGCAGAAATGTTAATGAGAGAAGCAGATTGAATTGCAGTGCAGCTTCCCATTCACCTGTATGCAAGAAGAAAGGACAGTAGTAAAGGTTCAAGGGACAGATGCACAGGACCACAGCCCCAGCAGTATAACCAGGCACCTTTAGGAACCCCAGGGCGCTACAGACAGCAGGAAATGGGGAACCAGTGTACTGAGGACTAAGGCTAGGAAGGAGTGGGGCTGATGACATTGCTATACCAAAGGCCAGACGGTGATGCCAAAACCCTATAGTCCACACCCTTCTCAAATTGGGGGGCTATGGTGTGGACCCAACAGACCCTCTCATTGGATACTGTTGGCACAGGCACAAAGCAAAGGCCAGGATCCTCCTAACCCACAAGAATTGACACAACCCTGATCTGGTGGCTCGTGTGAGGTGCTAACACTGACACCAAGGCCAAGTACCCACTTGCCCTTGGGACTGGGATGAGCATCTGGAAAAAGAAATCTCCAGCTCCTGACAGGTGCCCTACTCTCCCTGCACTGACATCTTGCCTGATCACCTCAAAGAAAATGGCTAAGTGCCTTGGCCAGCACCCAAACAGGACAAAAAAGGGCAGGCATGGGTGATTCATCCTAGTGCCAGACAGATCTCCCTCCCCACCAGCACATGCTTTACTCTGTGGTACCACCTCACTCACTTCAGGCATTGACGTCAGCGGCCTCCATTCCCCAATGACCCCCGACACTGTTTTAAGGTTTTAATCCCAGAGAAGTGGCCTGGGTCCAGTGCAAAACTCTTGTGGCTGTCAGAACCTTCTCAGGTCTCTCAGGTTCCCATTTTGCTCCAGAAGTGCCCAGCTTTGTCTCTAGGGCAGACCCTGTCGGCTACTGCCTAACTGCCTCACACTGCCCCACTTTCCTCCCCAGACTGTGCTTGTGAGGGACCGTTTGGAGGAGAAGTATGAACAGATCGCTTTTAATGACATTGCTAGGTTTTAGGTTTCCACCTGTTTGTTCTTTTGTCACCCCTACCACAAGTCCCCAATCCCTACATGCCCAGAATTAGTGTCAGGTAAGATTAAGACAAAGGGTAGCTAATTAGCTAATTTATCAATGATCTGTGTAGGAAAATGCCCTGAATGTTGACGCACTTTACAGTTACTGTCTCTTGCTCCTCATAGCTTCACCACCCTGAGAATTTTGGAAATTTGTTAGAGCAGCAATTTTATCAAACTTGTTCACTGGGCATTTACATCACTCATCTCGAAAAGCACTGAAACCACACTCAGGGTCCTCCAAGATATTTCTCAGCAACCTTTATGTAACACATTTCCCAGCTTTCAGAGAGCAAAGCACAGAGAAAAGAGTCAGAGAGGGTGGAATGGAATTTAAAATCTTGAGGTTGCTTCAAAATCACAGAAAATAAAATAAGCAAACATGTGAACAGTCAAAAGGGAGTGGAAGCCTCCCAGATGGAGATGTCCATATCAACTCAGACACTGCATTCGTTCTATCAACGTCCAGGTGGTCATAGAATCATACAATCAATTAGTTTGGAAACAACCTTTAAGATCATTAAATTTACCCGTAACCTAACTCTACCAAGCCCACCACTAAACCATGTCCCTGGATGAGCACCAGTCCTCTAATCCAGAAGCCCATGTTTTACTCCCTACACGTCCAGTGCTTTGAGATGAATTACACACTGTAGGAGAACACATGCATATCTCTATTGCACTGTTGTTATCATACACAGCTATGTAATGTTTCTGTTCCCTGTGGCTATGTTTGCACTTCTTAAAAGCAGAATATTTGACAACGTCACAGCACGGTCTTTTCACAGATAGAAGCTTTATTAGTAATACAATATCCTACTCCAATTTACATCCAAACACCTTTTGCTTCTGGGTGGGTAAGCACCACAGCGGTGACTTCACAACCTCTTAAAGCCTATAAATACAGCTATATATCTTTTGAAAAAAAAAGCAGGCTGTCACAATGTGTAACTCTATTTGTTAATCTTCATAATAGGATTAGTAGACATAATTTGCTACCTACTTTAACCCTTACATTTAAGGATCCTCAGAGTCCCGCCTGCTGCTGCTCTTCTGCAGAGAGACAAACAGGCAAAGGAGCAGTGAGAGAGGAGCAGCACACTTGACCATCCAAAGCCAGAACTGCCAGATGAAAAACAGGAAACCAATCCGGTTTAAGAGCAACAGCAATCTGTAAATATGCTTCTCAGTAGAAACACGTTCTCAATCTGCAATGTTCTGAGCATACACCCTTATGCTTCACAGGTGCCTGGAGGAGAACAGCAACGTTGTAAAATTGACTCCTAGCAATCTCATCTTCTGAGCTACAACCTGGTAACCATATAAATGGCTCAAGAATGACATTCCTCTGTCCCTCACCACTGAGTCAGTGATTCCCACCTTTTAGCTGGGAAATGAACACACAATCTCTTCTAACCCTGTATTTTATGGTTCCCTGACCCCATTAATGCTTGCACAGCCTCTATGGTAATACAGGAAGAAAAAATAACCTGTGCACCAAAGTGAGTCTCTCCTCCATCTCCACACCTGTCTGTCCCAGCTAATATCACTTCTGCTTCGCTGTCCCCATCATTTAGTAGCCTCACACCTGCTGCTTGCTGCATGAGCTAGACTCCCTGGCTGGAGTCAGTCTCCGTAATGCACTACAGTCATCAAATTGCCATCATGCATCCTGCCAGAGTAGACAGCATGGAGACTACAGTGTGTTAAGTAAGGGTAATGTAATGCGGCCACGGGGCCAATAGAAGAGAAGCCAAGACTGGAAGCACAAGAAGCCTTTTCCATGAGGCATTTGAGATACTCATCCAGCCTCTCCCAAAATGAAATGTGCCGTCTCAAGCTCAGTGTGAATGAAACAACACACCAGGGTAAAGCATTGCTTTCTCAGACTTAAAGAAGAGGAAAAGGAGTGCGGAGCAGAGGGAAGCAAGTGATAACAGCAATAAAGATTATAGCGGGATGTAATAACGATTATTGCCTGTCATATAGTAAAGAGTGCAGCTTTTTTTCTCCCCTTTCCTTTTTTAATTCTTTCTAAAGAAACAGCCTAGGCTGATAATTCTGCAGATGGGCAATGAACAACGATCCAACGTCACTCAAGGAAGAAGTTCCTGTTAGGGATGGCAAGAGATGCAGGTGGGAAAGAGTTCACATGGCTCCACATTAAAATCAGGCAAATGAGTCCAATAAGGAGTACAGAGGTTGCATCAAATAGGGGTCTTTAAGGGTTGCAGCTGTCCTTGAAGGCAGAGGGAAGACATCTACATAATATACAGACAAAGGAAAGGAGTAAGGAGAGGTGAGCAGGTGAGGATTTGGACATGGTTTTGCTTTGAGACTCCTGACAGGGACATTTTCAATGGTCTGCGGGGTGAGCTATTTTGCAGGAAGTCCAAGGAAGCTACAGGAACTGGTAATTGCTTGCAGGAGATTTGTTTCAATGAGTGGTATGGTTTCACTACACTCCTGTAGAAGGGGCCCCATCATGTTTGCGAGTGGCAGTAGTTCAGGGTCCTCTAAATGCAGTGGTTATTATTAGCACCCGTGCCCATTGGATGTACCAGCTTTGACCACCGAGGCCCAGCCTTTGGGAAGAAACCATCCGTGTTTAGCTGTGTACATTTGCAATGATTCATGAGGTTGTCTGCAATCACTGTAAAAATAGTACTTACGCAACTCAGGAGCTACTACTGAAATCCTGACAGTATTGGGTCTTCCCCTCTTAGTCACACTGATTTCAATTAATTTCCATGCCACCAAGAGAACTTCATACAGAAAAGGCATAAACCTGAAAGAGGAACTGGCAGAGTTAGGAAATGCAGCGAAAGGGGATGATCATTTCTTTGCAATTGTGATGAGGAAAGATTGCAGCTGTTATTCCCTCTGTAGAAGTGAAATGTGCAAGCTCAACAAAAAAAGGGAGACAAATCAGTAGACAGCTTTTTTTTGCCTTGTATTTTACCAAGCTGATGGTTTTTGTTATTTTAAACTGAACAGCTAAGGCATAGCTGGAAAGGGTGGAGGAATATGGGATTTCCTCCTGTTTTCTACTGGTGCCATCTCATCCTTTCTCTGTTTCTATCAGGGCCGTCCCATTTTCAGCCTCAAAGGTAAGCTCAGCAGTAGCAGATGAATATCGTTTGAAAGATGGTTCAGAGACACAGAAGCAACCTGCCAGACCTCATCCACTGGGCTGCAATTGACACACAGGGGCTTTGTCTCCTCGCTGCCTTGAGGCTTTTCCTGGCCCTGGTCCTATACTTCCACCACACAACTGTCAACACTGACAGTGACCTAAAGGATCTGAACAGGGACAAGGGAGTATTTCAGTGTTCACAGCTACCCTTAAAAAATACTTTCATAATAGGATCTGTAGGGCCAAATGGTGAGGCCCTTTCCTATACTAGCAAGAAAACCCAGACCTACTGCTACACCCACTGAACCCATGGGTGCTCTTGGTGCAGCAGCTACTCCCTAACGTGAGGAACACACAGGGCAGCCCACAGGATCGGGGCACCTTTGGCATAAGAGCACTGTGGATTAGTGTTCAGTCATGTACTGACTCAAACCCGTACATTATATATCCATGTTGTTACCCTGGTGTGAAAGTTCGGTCCCGGCACTCCAGATTGGACTGCATTAGTTACTGGTTTCTTTTTAAGTCATCTGAAGTGCAGCTCACCTTGGTAGAGCTCTGTTCTCTTGGCACGCTGGATAACAAGACTTTTGAATTGCATTCTCTCAAACCACCCATTTTCTGGGGCTGGGCTTGCATAACATTTGCATGTGTAGGGGTACTAGATGTAGGCCTTGATAAAGTTCTTGCCATAAAGCTTGTCATGCACAGCAAAGGAAACCAACCATCAAAACGCTTTATAAATAACAAGCCTGAAGGAGTACTGCCCAGGTTCATCAAACGCAGCAAGGCAGGCATGCAAAGCGGAGCTGAAAGGCAAGCAAATGTACCTGGACCGACTTATACAACACTCTGTGCTGTCTGTGCCAAATTTGGGTCCCTTCTCACAGTAGGTGACAATGATCTAATGTCTGCTTGAATCTCACAGTAGTCCTGCTGAGGCTGCCAGATCATTTCATCACTTTCACACACTGGGATTCTTCCTTATTCTTCATCCTGGCATGGAAACGGGACTTTAGAGCTCAAGGTGCCCAACACAAGGAAAAGCAGTGTTGTCTTTTCAGTAGGTTAAATAAAACCTGTAACTCACTAAGACAACAGTTTCCTCTTCAGGGCTACGTAGTAGAGGAGGCAAAGACACACATAGGTTTTGTAGAGAAACAAGAATGCAGTGATCAAGTACATTTACTCAATGTACTAGAAGCCCTTTTTACCTGTAAACCTGAGTTGGACATCCAGGTGCTGTCAAAGGGAGCTCTCAGAAAGCTGCTAACCAGGCAGAGCATCACACTGAAAAGTGAACACTGAAAATCAATTCTTAGGGCCATCACACCAGGCTGGGCACCTTCTACATGAGCAGTGTCTCAGAACAATTTACATGATTAGATCACAAGCCTCTCAAGAGTGCATAATCAAGCAGCAGTGTAAAAAGTGTAGTCCATGGACCTCAGAGCACCTGCCTGAAACAAGGAACAGCAGAGACCACTCAGATGTGAAACAGCAATATGGTGTAACATTATACTAGATCAGGGCATCGCTAAAATCTTGCTCCAAAATGTTTTATGCTTACTCTCCACAGAAGAGAGACAAAAGACACAGTAGGTCAAAACTATTCTAACTCAGCTCTCTATGTCTCCTGATACTGAAACAGAGAGATACCCTTCAGAGAGATGTCCCCTGCATTCATTCAGCCTAGTCTCTAATGCCGGAGGTGGTGATTTGCATATAGACAGCTTTCCACTGGAAAATTGCCCTTCTAGAGCAAAGAGCAGCTTTTAGTTGTTAATTAATGATCCATGTTTTCTGTAGCCAGGCAGTGCTTGATACAGTAGTGCCATACAGGCACAGCTTCTCAGAGGTCATGTTTTTCTATTCCACCACTGGATTTCTGCAAGCGAGCTGTCTCATATGAACAGATCTTAAAAAAACACTAAAACTCTCAGGATTGCAGAAGAAAAAAGAGTAGGCCAAGAAGAACAGGAAGGATGACAGGGAGGGATACAGATTAAGAAACATCTGGACAGCTTAATGTGAAAATACTCCCACATAGGGGACAAAGTGACATAAAGTGTAAATCTCACAGATGCCTCCACCTGATTGCTCTCTGAGCAATCCCTTCTTCCAGAATGCAACCATGGACACTTAGTTCATGGCAATCAGAAGACCCAAAAGTATGCAGAAATAAGCAAAACCTGAAGCAGTTGAAGAAAGCACAAGATGGTGAGTGTTTCTGCAGATAGGGAAGCTTAGGTAAAGAGCAGATATTCACCAAGGCATCCACTGCCCCAGATGCAGGGACTCTTCTGAGTGTCAAGTGCTTCCTTTCCACTTTGCTCCCAAGAAGATTTCTCACTGACTCAGCACTCAGAAGCAAGCCTGGAGTTTCCATGTGGTTCAGACCCTTGTTACATGAGCTTCTTGCCTCAAATCTCATTGTCAGAAAGCTTCCCCTAGAAATCCATCTTCATATTCCCTTCCTCGAACTGTCTGCCATCCTCGCATGCCGCACCATTGCCTTTGGTCATGGGAAGCAGAAATTGTGTCTCCCCACCAACCATATCAGCTGTTCTTTAAAGCTGGAGTCATCACTCTCACCAAACCACACAGGCATGGGATGCTCCTGGCAGTGGGAAAGAGAATTGAGGTGTTCATGGCATAGCAATGAGTTGTACCACTGGGAACCACACAGAACTGAAGGACCCTAACGAAATACATTGGCACCAGCATAAGGCATTGTCTCTCTGATTACAAAATGGCTGTGTTGAAATGACTACCAGGCCCTGCTAAAACACCAAGTTCTTATATACCACTTGTCAGCCATCATTTTCAAAGCTCTTTCAGAGGGTGGGAAATGATTTATGCCAGGTCACAGAATAGAAGCAAAATTAAACCCCTCTGTGCCAGCGTCAGCTGCCAGCACCCTAACCACTGAGATACTCCAGGAAACCCTGGCTTCTTTGACATGTTGGCCATCCACAGGGCAGGGTATAGCAACAGCAGCAGCAACAGCTATACAGCTGGAATTTGCTTAGACAGCATTATAGGGACAACTTTAAGCAGCGCAGCCCTGAAGCACCACATGTGAGAAATAGATCTGCTCATATGCAGTGAAGAGACAAAAATCACCACATATTTTTCTCTGGAATCTATGGGACAGAGTTACTTCAGAAGGCCACACTAATGTCAATTCAGAAGCTGAATAATTTGTAAGGTAGGAGAAAAACTGCAGACTTTACACTGCCCTGTGGTTAATGAGCTTTTCATGACCTTTCAGTTTTGCAGCTCATCTTTTATTTAAACTATTTAGAGCCACAGGGCTTTGTACCTCTGGATCCATTTTCTTGCAGCATTTCAGGATTACAGTGAGAGTTTTGGTAAGGAAGCCAGAGGGAGAGGAGGTACTAATCAGTGCTACAGAGCTGAGCTAGGAGTCTTCACAGTAACACACAAGGGAGGCCAGGGTTAAGACTTTGGCCTTTGGCTTGCCAAGTAGCATCATTGTAGCTGGTCATCACCCAGCTTTCAGCACCTTGCTAAACTGAGGAAGTGGTTACCTCAGCTCCTAGTACTGTCAATGGAAAGAGGTAATAAAGCTGAGTTACTATCTAAAGTCAGGGGCTACGGAGAACTCAAGGTAATGAGTTGTACTCAATTGCTACTGAAGTTGGGTGGTCTGGTCACTACTAAAGCTGGGTGGCCTGGCTACATTTCTTCTGTGACCAAAGTCACCTCTCTTGAGTTCATCCATTTGTTTGACAGAAGGATTAGGAACCTTAAAATAGCTCTCAAGATACCAAAATTTATTGTCTTAGAGAAATACACTGAAGGACCCAATTGGACGAGGTTTAAACACCAGTCAATTAAACTTTGAGTCAATCCACACAGCTTTCAGAAGTGGAGAGCATTGGAAAGCTCTCTTTAATCTGCAGGGTATTTGTACATCACATCACATCACTTAGCAGCCAAAAATCCAGGCTGAGGACACCACTTTGAACATCTCCTTGGGAAACTGCTTGGCCCAGCATCTTAGCATGCTCAGCCGGCATTGAAGTAGTGTCACTCCCTTGGTTTGCTGGAGCCATAAACTCTTCCCATTCAGTCTTCTGGGAACTGCTTCGCCATTAAAAAATGTAAATAATAGGAGCTAAGAAACTAACCCATAAAAAGCTTTGAAGTTTGCTTACAAACAAAGTACCTTCATAAACCCTTCCAATCATGTTTGTGCTAAAATATTGACTTTTCAGGGAAGTAAATATTTCTCCATTGCTTATTGCATAGAGGCTTGTTCCTGTTGCTTATTCACATGCCAAGGCCAGTAACTACTGCTGCTGTGTGTATAGTCACAGTTTAGAGGTTACAGTGCAGCTCCCAGTCTGTCCCCCAGGAAGTTAGCCAGTGCCAACACTTTAATCAACTTTGGGGAAAGCTAGGTTTTATTTGCCTGCCTGTAGTGCTATTCTGTGCCTTAAAGTGTGCTTCAAAGGCTGTTGTGGTCTTTAGACAGACCTCTCTTGCAAGCAGATTGCTAATCTCTCTTGTGTCCTGTTACCGGACTCCAGTGCCTTGCACATGCACTTCCACAAAGTTTGGAACATTTGTTATTCCGGGGTAACAATCAGTCGTGGGTGGAATGTGCAGCTGAGTCACTGCTAGCAAGGGCAAAAGGTAACTCCATGCAAGTGTCGGCCATATCCCTTCTTGGGGCTGTGCCATTTGACTGGGAAGGGTGACCATTTTGCCCACCCTCCTCTCTCCTGTGTCTCACTCAGGTTTCATTTTGCATGTTTTAGTTGCAGAACAAAGGAACTCACTCTTCTTTTTTCTTTTTTTCATTCCAGTGACTATACCTGAAAGCAGCCACCCCAAACACTGGACAGGTCCACGCAAAGCGCAGCTATCAATACGGAGGAATAACCTCTGTATCTGCCCAAGACAAAAAGAAAGCATTTCCCTGGAAACAAGAAAAATAAACCAATCTATTCACCTCAAAGTATCCTCCAACTCACCTCATTAATTCCCACTCTCTCAAACATCTTCCTGCTCTGCTATGCCAGGAAAAGAAGGTCCACCTCAGTACTGAACTCAGGCCACTCCCAGGTAGGGAGAAAATGGATCAAACCCAACAATTTGCAGTGGAAATCCAGTGCTCAGCCAGCTCATCTCAAAACCTCAGTACAAGAATGAGGAAAGCTCCTGCAGCAGACAAACTTTCATAACTGGCTGAGGAAGACAGGGGAACCTACACAGCCGCATACCTGCTAACCTCAACTGATGGGAGATGCATGGCTACTGTGTGCAGGCCTAGTGGTGTGGAGGCACAGAGAGCTGATCATGAGCTGACAGTATGCCCTTGTTACCAAGTAGGCCATTGGGATACTGGGGTGCATGAAGAAGTGTGTGGCCAATAGGTGAGACATCATCCTTCCTTTCTACTCTGCCCTGATGTGATCACATCTGGAGTCCTGTGCCCAGTTCTGGGCTTCACAGTTCAAGAGAGACAGGAAACTATGAAGAGAGTCTGGCAGAGGGCAATCAGGATGACTGGGGGCCTGCAGCATCTCTCTTATGAGGAAAGGTTGAGATTGTTGGGACTGTTTAGCCTTGAGAAGAGAAAACTGAGAGGAGACCTGATCCATGGGGCCAATCATTATCTGAAGGGTGGCTATAGGGAGGATGGAGTCAGACTGTTTTCAGTTGTGCCCAGTGACAGGACAAGGAGCAATAAATGGGCACAACCTGGAACACAGGAAACTTCCTTTAGAAAGAAGGAAAAGCTTCTTTATAGCGCAGGTCACAAAGCCATGGAGTGGGCTTCCTGGAGAAGCTGTGGAGTCTCTTTCTCTGGAGATACTAAAATTCCACCTCGATGCAGCCCTGTGCAATGTGCTTTAAGCAGTCCTGCTGTGGTGGGGTGGAGGTTGGACATGGTGGTTCTCTTGAGGTCCTTTCCAACCCTAATGATTCTGTAATTCTGTGATTCTTTGATTCTGTGACTGGGCTCAAGGTCTAACACAGACACTTGCCCACCTTGCCTGCTTTCCTGTGCACTGGGTTAGAATGAATGTCTAGATCAGTTGGTGCCTGCAATCCAAGCACACCAACCAGCCAAGAATTCAACAGAAAATGAAACAACTTTGCCAAAAAGAAAGAAATTATTGAACCCACAACCAAGAAGCAAGGGAAAAACAAATCCCCAAATAAGTAAGAAAACAAAAAAGTAAAACAGAAGCTGTATCACAGTGCCTTTACACACACTCTGAGAGAAACGGGAGACAGCTAATACAACAGGATTTGGCTTCAGATGAGAGCCCTGAGAAAGAGTGTACACTAACACTCTAACCAGAAGGGGAAATACATCCATAGAAGTCAGTCGGGCTCCTGAGTCCCTCTTATATCATGATGCTTGTGGAAAAGTTCCTTTTCTGGTCCTCTTGCAGACACCAGCTTCTCCTGTACGTCTCAGACTAGTTTCTACTCTGCCTTGGGAGTTCTTCACAGTGGGACTATGGCCAGCAGATTCTAGCAAAGATCTTTGAGGCAGCAGCATCTCAGATGTAGGAACAGACAGAACTTTCTGTTTGCCAAAGGTTTAAGAGATCAGTATCTTGGGATCTCTCTTTCTTATAAAAGCTTCTCTCAGTCTCTCAGTGGCAAAGCATACAGCATCTGTGTCAGGCCTAGGTGGGGACAGAGGACATGACACTGGTCACATGGGGCCACACCTGTTGGTAAACAGGCCTGCTCAAGGGCCTTTTCCTCTTTCTTCTTTTTCCTCCTCCCAGTTGGTTCCAGCTCCAGGGAGGGAAAGGGTTAAGAGCTTACCATCTTCAAAGACGATAGAGTTGAGAGAAGGCTGTCTGGGAACATCAGCTCCCTGCTTCAACCTGATGCCAGGAGCAGGACCAGAGCTGGACCCTGCGGTGGAGCTGCAGCTACAGTCCAAAGGCTCCTCTCTCTCTGCCCTTCACCTGTTGTGGCTGGCCCTCACTGGGGAACCACAGTGGCCAACTTTACAGCCAGGCCCTGGCCCCCACCAAGGAGGCTGTGGTTTCACCACTCTAGTAGGGTGGCTAGGCCAGGCCCTTGCTCCCACCAAAGGAGCTGCAATTTCACTGTGCCTGGCAGGGGCTGGTGGCAGGGCCACAGTAGCCAGGCCTTCCTCATCCCCCAGCCCTTAGTGGGGCATGGGAAGGGGAGCTGCTTTCTCAGTGAGGAGAGCTCTCTGTCTCTGCCAAGAAACAGGAGAAGAAGGAGAGAAATCAGGGAGTCCACTCTCTTTTATAGACTGGCTACCGATCACCTGTAGTGTCAAGACACTGACCCAGGGGTCTGATGGGAGAGCTATCTCTAGCTTCAAAATAAAATGCTCTTTTGGCATAAAAGCATAAAATCCAACACCTGAAAATTTGGGTAATTTTCAAACTTCAACACATACCAGATTGAGAAATTAATTCAGAGGTACATCCTGTCCAGATGCAGTGACAGATGTGTGAGATAGACAGATGGGCTGAAAATAAGGAGATCCATACCCTAATTCTCTATTTTTGCAGACCACAGTCAGGGTATTAATCTGATTCCTGAACTCCTCTGCAAGCCATTTCCCCCTTCCCCACACACTGATACACGTTTATATTGTGGCAGACTCCATGCTTACAAATAAGGAAAGACTGACCTAGGATACAAAGGACAGACTTCACCACAGAGAACATAAATTGGTGGTTTTGGTGGTGTAAAGGACTCTGAGGGGAGAGAGCAGGAAAAAACACAAGGTCACAGTTTTCGGTCATGCACAGTGATAGAACAAGGGCCATGCTTACTGTGAACTTCTGACAAGATTGAGTACTCTTTGTATTGGCAGAATGCTACCATGTTTTTCCTCTGAACACAGTTTCTTCAGTCTCAGCACGCCAAAGTAATTCTTTTCAGATCTCTGATTATTCCCCTCTTCTAAGCCCTTCTCAGTTGACCCATATCTTTACTGAAGTGCCCCAGACTCAACAGAGTATCCCAGCCAAGGTCTCACCAATGATAAGTAGAGCAGAAGGATGACTTCATCTGTCTCGCAAGCTGCATTCCTCTTACCAGAATTCAATACAATGTCTGCCTTTATGTAATCCCATGACACAGCTGATTCATGGTCAGCATGTGATTGTCTATAACCCTAGAGTCTTCTTAAAAGAGAACTGCCAGCTAAACAATTGTTCCCAGTGCCAGATTGATCTAGCTGCTCTGTTTCTGCTCACACATAGCATTTTGCACCTGCACTGCAGAACTCTTTCAGCCCAGTTCTGCAATTTGTCCCAGACACTTTGACTTCTGACTATGGCTTCTGTCATCCATGCAGTTTTGTCATGACCCAGGCTATTATAGAAGAGGATGACCCATGTCAGAGCCTGGGTCATCAGGTTTATTGTATCAATGGGGATTAACTCACAGCTAAAGCAGTAGTGCACTTTCCAGACATAAGTCATTTTGCCAGCTATTACCCAGTGATATGTTCAAGAGCATACTTGCATGTGATGTGGGACTATATCAAGACAAAATACAAGGAGGACACTTTCTCCCCGTTCCCTAAACCTTTTACCATACTATGAAAGAAGAGATCAACTTTGTCTAACATGTCCTAACAAACCCCTGCTGACTGCTACCCATCTCTTCAGCTTGCGAACACTTTATTTGATACTTCTTCCAGGCTTTGTAAAGAGATAACCTTTCTTTTTTCTTTCCTCTGTTCCCTGATTTAAACACATAGACAACCTTAGTGCTGCCCAAGGGATACCTACTTCATGGAAGAGTCTAGAGGGAAATGATGCAGGAAAATGTGTCAGAGCTTGGAACTGGAACCTCAGGACTGACCAGGCCTGTGAGATTCTTGTCCCTGCTCCAAGTCACCAATCCATGAGTTGGCTCTCCTCTCTCTGGCATAAGACAGAGAACATTGACCTACTAATGTATGGGTTAGTTGGAATTACACTTTCAAAATACCCACCTTTAAATGTCCACACTTGGACCAGCAGAAACTGGGCGTTCCTGTCCTTAAACCTGGAAAGACCACAAATGTTCCTATGCAGGTTATCTTAGTCTTCCAGTACTGGAGAGAAATTGGTTTCAGAATACTATATCTACGCTTGGCATTTTGTTATGATTTTTTTTCTTGATTACTTCTCTGCTTTATGGCTTTCTTGAGATAAACCGGTATATTCTATCATGGCATTTATTTATTAGATGTAGTTTTAAAAGTAAATTGTGCATGCTCTTCCAGAACATGCCTTTCCAGGCCAGACTGCATTGAGCAGTCAAATCAAATCAAATCCAGTCGCTCCAGGCTCAGTGCTGTGAAGGATCTAACCAGTTTCAGAAAAGGGCAAAATCTCTCACTAAACCTTTCCCCTGACTGGCACATTTTCCATCCAGCATTACACTTGCTGACTCCCAGTCAGGCTTTGTTTTCCAGCAGCTCACTGGTCCTTTCTTCCTTGAGATAACATTTCTGTACAACAGCGTTCACTACCTGTCCTGTCCATGGCCACAGATCTAATCCTTTCTTAGACTTTTGTACGAGCCCTTTGCAGTCAGTACCTTTTGCAATGGGGGTCTTGTAACATTTGCTTGCAAACTTAGTTAGGCAACCTGATTGTGTTTGATGGAAGTATCTTGAGTAAACACCTTGTTATGTACATGGCCACTTGCTCAAGAGGTTGAGCGTTGCATTACTCATTTACACATGGGATGTTTTGAAAATAAAACCCTGAACACTGCCTTCTTATCTGATAGTGTTTAATTCATTTGTGTTTGCAAAGGATGATTCTGAAATTCCCTTTCTATAGTTCCTGCCCCCTTATGACTGTTTATGAAAGGTGACCAAGCGTATGACTACCTCAGGGAGGTAGCCGTAATTAATCAAAGTACAACTGAGGCACTTACATCCTGCCTATCTGAAATCTCCCTCCAGTTTCAATTGAATGAGGTTTTCCTTTCCACTTCCTACCCTAAATTGTTGCTCTGGAATGTTAAATATTTACCACAGATCACTCCAAAGCTGACTGTACTTCAACAGGAGATAAAGACACCTCTGGGAACTATTTGTAACATTTTCAAGAGGTTCTGAAATGCTACAAGGGGCAAAAAGGGTCATTACATAAATAAGAACATTTAATTATTAATTAATTAGTGCTATCTTCCTTTTATAGGCAGAGAAACAGAATCAGAAACCCCTCAAGCTTATCTGCACACATGAACTGGAGCCAGCTGGAACTGAAGAACCCTTTCAAAGATTTGACACTAACACCATGGTTCCCAATAAAGGGGCTCAAAATCCCAACTGTAGTGCGTGCAATATCAAGTGGGACCATGAGTTTCACAGAAGCACACTGTAATCCAGGATTTATCCTAGTCCTGGGGTTGTGCTGAATGACAGCACAGCAAAATAGGTTTGAGCAATGCAGTACCCAAGTAACGAGGCCGATCAAGAGACATATGAAATCACATCAAGCTGCATTAGAAATCTTCCTTGCTATTCATCCAAAGTGAATTAAAGTGCAGTAGGTGATGTATTGACCTGAGGAGATATGAAAGATACATGTTTCTAGTAGAAAAAACCCTATTATGATCCTCAGGTAAAAAATAATGGGGGGTGAGGGAGTGTTACAGCACTATTTCAATTATCACTTTAAATCACCTGCTGCCATGATTCTGATGCTGTGGATCCACCAACCAACAGCCCCAGGACTCAATTTTTAACTATTGCCATTCCATTTCCTTCCTGAACTCTCTAGTTTCTAGCTTAGTGGCCAACTGGCTGCTGAGTAGCCAATTTGCTTTACTCTCACGTCCATCTGGCCATCCACAATGAGCCACGAATATCAGAAACAAGGTCAAACAAACAAACAAACAAAATACCGCAACCCAAACCACCATCAAAAGAGCAATGATAAGTACTCCTATTGAATTCTGTCAGAACAGAGCCCTGGGGGAAGGATTTCAAGAGTTTATTATGCAGGACTAGTGCTGATTTTCTTTTAATAAAGGTGTATATTGGGTACTGAGCACCCACACTTTGAAAGATCTGGCAGACACCATAAACCCAAGCAGCAGTTGTGCAACCCTTATTACCTGTTTCCACACCCTTAAGTAAGTGGTCACGACTAAAGGCTATGTCTGCACCAGTAAAATAAAGGCATTGGGACCACTTCTGGCCCTGAGGCCAACTGGCATGGAATAGCATGTCCATACAGTTCAATTCTCTTGCCCATCAAAACAGGGCAGCCATATCCCACAGGCCCATCAAGAGCTCAATCGCCTGCGTTGACTCCCAAACAATGGTGCCTGGGAACTGTTTGGAAGGCTGCTGGTTATCACTGGGAAGCACTGCACAACGGAAGATAACTATTCCATAGCAGGGATGATGGTGTATCAGGGCCCAGGAATGTGTGCTGCTTAATATACTAATACGGACATAGCCTGGGAGTCAGCTGTGACCGGAAGACGCTTTATTAGATGGTAATTATTATTTTTCTTTTAATTCAGAGCAAAAAGAACCACCCCACTGTAAGACCAGTGAAGGCTGCCTATGCCTCTCTATGGAATTCATCCATTGGTACAGCTGCTAGAAAATATATACAGTGCATAATATGAGTATCATTTATGTTGCAGTACTGCCAAGGAATGCCAGTCAAGAACAGGGACCCTTGCATGAGCTGCAAACACAAAACAAAATGTATCTCCTTCAAAGGTTTTGAGAGACAACTGTTTTAGCAAATCCAGGATATATATTTTCAACATCTACAGGGCTGACAGCACTGGCTGTTGCAAATAGATGGGAGCTTTCTCTGCCCATGCTAATCCCGGGGTTGGACATGTGGGAAGCAAGTTGCTGAGAGATTCATTCAAGCTGGCCAGGAGCCAGGTCCAGTCCAGCTGTAGTCTAGACAAATCAGGCTGTAGCTGCCAAGAACCAGGACTCGGGATCTCTTAAGCAGTGCCATACAAATACAGCCTGGCTCCTCCAACCTGGAGCTAGCCAGACCCCTGCTGTGCCCTATGGATGTGCCAGCTGGGTCCTGGCTGCCTTGCATAGCCCCACACTGAACCGTGGCATAGATGAACTCTTGCTCCACTCTGATCTGGGACAGGTCCTGGCCACTACAATCTGGACATTTCCACAAAAGAGTAACTAGGTCAGTGTGAGACTATTTGTCTTCACTTCAGCCTGCAGAACTCACCTGTGGAGCCACTCCAGCACTGTCTGTGTTCTGGCAGTACCACGGCACTAGACATGAAGATGCCAGTGTGGGGAATAACCCATGGCAAAGGCATGTGCTAGAGGCACCAGTGACAACTTTTCAGCCACACAAATCAAAATTAACCCTGTTTGGGCATCAACAATGTTGAATTGTGCCTAATCCATGACTGAATGTGAATTATATTTTGCTGTGAGGAGTAGATTTCTTTTAATGCAGCAAAATCTGTACTTTCTAAAAAACCCTGCTCTTTATAACATTTTAAAAATCATTCATTTTTTCTTTTCTTCTTTGTGATGAAGTAGAAAAGCAGCACTGAGTCATCTAGGAAAATGACACAACCTGGTTGTAGCAGAAGCAGAGTCCCCTGTGGTCAGCATCACATTCATAGCAGCTGCTGGTCTATTTGCAGCCTCACAAGGCGCTGACTACACCCTCTATCTATTCCTGGATTTCATTGATGTCCTGTTCCTGAGAAACCCCCAGTCTCATAGCTCAGCTGTGGAGCCCATATCCACATGAGCTTCTTTCAATGGCTGGGAAGCTGAGGCTGTCCCCAGCCCTAGGGCAGCTAGTCAGGAGCCTCCACTTCACAAAACCTCCTCCTGAGGAACAGAGTTGTCACCGGCTGAGTCACGACTGAGCCTTTTGATGTCCTCCTCTGAATCTGAGGAGTTTTAAGGAACTCAGGTGAGCATTGCCATTTCTGCCTGTCTGCATTTTGTCTTTGGGGCTTTACAGCATCACTGCAGCTGCTGAGTCTTTTGTGCTCAATGGAACCAGCTGCTTTACTAAGGCTTGCATCACCTTACAAGAACAGCTCTGGAGTTTTCCTTCTTATTCCAATGATTCTGAAGGAGATAAGAGTAACCAGTATTATTTTAGTATGTAATATATATTAGTATATAATGCATATCTATATTAGTATTATTAATGTGGCAAGAGATGGCTTAGCATGAAGCATCCTGGATGTCTCTGCCACAGATGGGGACAGAAAAATTCCACCCCTCTGGAACTCTCCATGAATCTAATGTTCTTGAAATGTGTGTTAAGCTCTGCCTCAAGGAAAAATATTGGGAGTCAGGATCGCCCTTCCCACTCCCACAGTGAATGATCACAGTCAGGAGCCAGCATTGAGACATACGTTCATTGTGTTTAAATTTAATTTCAAGTACAGTTATGTCCCTGAGGCTCTAGTGAGCTGCTCTCAGGAAAGGGTCATTCCCCATAGACTGAGAGGAGGAAGGATTGGCCAGCAGTTTGTAAAAGACATCGTGTGGGCACTCATCCAACAGCAAGAGAGCTGGGCCTCAAAGAGGAGAAGGGACACTTAATTCAACAAAGAGCTATCAGCCCATTCCCTGAGAAAGGAAGAAATGGAGTAGGTACTGAGAAAATGGGTAAATACTGCCAGGCAGGCCCCATCAGCAGACGGCCAGAGCAAGCAGTCTCTGAAGCCAGCACAATCCACCAGGAAGGCAGATGGTCTCTCCAGGATGTGCCATGAGTGTGAAAACCATGAAAGGTGGGCAGTCCCTGCAGCTCCACGTCAGAAAAGGCTTTCCTCACCCGAGGGTGTGGTGAGACACCTCGGCAAGTGTCCTGGTCCTCAGCACACTGCTGGCAAGACCTCCTTGTCCAGTTACCCTCCTTCCACAGAAGCATCTCTGTACCAGGGGAACAGTGTCACTCACAATACTGCAGCTACTCCCAAGCCTGAGGGTCCCCAGGAAGCTCTTCCAGCACTGTCACATCTCTTCTGGTTATTCACCTGACCATATTCTTGGCATTCCCTGGCAGGATCCAGGCAGGTGTGTGCCAGAATCTCCACAAAAGCTGGCCATTGCCAGAATCATGAGGTTGTTGAGGGTTCAGTGCTGTGCTGGGACCTCAGGAGGCTGCGGTGCGGTGTGTCATCTGCATAGCTGGGTTTCGCTGTGCTTGTACTGGGTAGTGTTATAGTTTCCGCTGTTTTCTGGAGTGTTTTGCTGTAATTACAGCATGGAGAGGGCTGCTACTGATGAAGACAAATGCCAGGACATATTGCTACAGGATTCCCAGTTGCTGTCTGAGCTCAGCACCTCAGATGCTGTGTGGGTACACACTGAGTTTCACATTCCCTACTCCTGGGGACCCCTGCACCCAGAAAGGATATTCTGTTCATGTCTTTATTGCCACCGTCCCTGACACTGTCCCCAGTGCCACCACAGAGTCACCACTCCAGCCTCAGAGATTCCTGCCTTCCTCAGGAATGGGGGACGATGTGTTTGGAGGGGCAGGCACAGGAGTCCACTGCAGGATTCTGCCCTTCCCAGAGCATTTCCACTATGATGCTCTCTGCCCTGTGGTTTTTTTTATTAATAACAGTTCAGGTTATTTTCATCAAAGGTCAGGACAGGCCCAGCTGTCAGTCATTCCTGCTCTCTGGGTTGCTGATCCTGGCGTAGATGTCATTGCTGGCAGCTATCCCATGTCAAGCAGAGGCGCTGCAGAGGAAATAAAATGAATCTTGCTGGTTTCCAACAGAAAATAAAAAATATTTGCAACCCAGATAGTAATTTTACCTCATTTCCCACATTTTTTTAATAAAGACTATTTCACCTCATTGTGGCTTCTCTCCCTGCTGTGTACAAGTCTGGCAAGGAGCAGCACTTGAAGGAAGGGTGCACGGCAGCTGTTCTGTAAGCACTACGTCCCCAAGGGGCTCTCATTTCTTCTGCAGCCTTCCCAGGAGAGAACAAAGCTGTGTTTGCAGCCTCGCAGACTGCTCCCAGCATTAAATCAGGTATCAGATGCTGCTGAAGGTGTCTGGCAAACTTTGACATGAGATTTTTTGCTGTTGTTGAAAAAAACCCTTTAAGGCTTTTTAAGGAAGTTTTACCTCATCTGGCTTCTTCCTACAACACGAACAGTCACATCAGCCTGCTCAGTACTCTGCAAGCTGATTTTTCCAGAGAAAAGGAAAGAAAACGAAGCAAGTGGGGTGACAAATTAGGAGCAAACACTTGATGAACACACTGGTGTAAGAAAGCTTGTTTCTGTAATCTTCTATCAAACAGTCAATAAATGAGGAAGGGTTTTCTTTTTTTAATAAAGTGCTGCTCCAGTTATTTGGTGGGGGGAATCGATGCTAGGAAGTGCTGAGAATTGACTGAAAAGCCAGTGCTGGCCCCTTAGAAGTTCTTCTGAGCTCTGATGATGTCAGTGCCTCCCCCCGCATGGAAAAGATGCAACATGTGTAAGACAAGTGAGTCATCCTGGGTTGGGCCCAGAGCCAGCAACCATGGAGCTCTCCTCCCAGCTCTGCTACTGATCTGCTTGATGGCCTTGGTGGTTCTGTCAGGCAAGAAATTTGATATCACCTGCCCAAACTGACCTTCAGAAAGCAGCTGGTTTCCAGGCGCCCACTGTTTCCCACAGCTCCCTAAAACAGCCACCTGGCTCTGTTACTTCTCCGCCTTCCTACCTGGGTAATGGAGGAAATGCTCAGATCCTAGTGCTCGGATACATCTTTGCCAAGGGATTTTGCCAAGACAAATGTTCAGTGTTAGGGTCTCTACTGTATATGGAGACGTTTGAGTTACCCAGACAAAAGCTACAGAAGTGCTGATTTCCAGGACTCTCAAACATCGCTGGCCACTGTTTCCCCATTAATTGCCCATTAATAGGCACTATTTGACCTCTGTCCTTCAGCCAGTTTTTAGTCCAGGTAGTGTGTGCCCTATTCATCCCGTACAACACAAACTCATTAATCAGCGTGTCACTTGGTGGACAAATCCAAGAATACCGTGTCAACCACTTCTCTAATCCTGTCTGAAGAGAAGACAACAGGTTTCTTTGACAAGACCTACCTTCCACGAAGCCCTGCTGATTAGCATTGCATTCATTTCTAGCCTCTACTGTCTTGTTGTTGGAGACTAGAATTAACATTTGGACATCATGTCTCACTAACTAGCATATTGCTCCCCAGAGTGTGCCTTCTGTGCTTGTTCAGTCCAGGAGTTACTCTGGCAGTCTCCCATGCTTTTGGAATTTCCCCAGATTTGCAAATATAAAACTTCCCCAAGCATTTTAGCTGTCTCCTTTAAGATGCAAAGACAGCGGGGCCAGATGATGTGAAAAATGTTTCATTTTAGCAGATGCTGCCTCGCATCCTCCATGTTCCAGATGGTAAATGCTGTGTTCCATCCGCAGCATCGTATGGGATGAATATCCCTCTCCTTTCCAAACACAGAGCAGAAATAGCTATTGAATATTACTGACTTTTTTTTCACCACTGCTGATGATTTTACCATCTACTTATAACAACTGATCTATACTACTGTGGGATGGCTTTGGGAGAGGAGGCAGCATTGCTCCTGGTAGGTTTTCTGCATTTCTTTCACTCTGCTAGGTGTTGATCTTCATCAGCATCTTCATTGATGACATTGATGATGGGTTGGAATTCATCATGAGCAAATTTGTGGATGACACCAAGCTTGGAGCCCGTGTTGGTCTGCTGGAGGGTAGGAGGGCCCTGCAGAGGGACTTAAACAGGCTGGAGAGATGGGCAGACTCCAGTAGGATGAGTTTGAACAAGGCCAAGTGTCAGGTTCTGCATTTTGGTTATAACAACCCCAGGCAGAACTATAGGCTGGGAATGGAGATCTTGGAGACTACTCAGGTAGAAAGAGACTTGGGGGTACTGGTGGNTGGTAAAGGGCCTGGAAGGTCAGCTCTACGAGGAGAGGCTGATGGAGCTGGGTCTGTTTAGCCTGGCTCAGGGGTGACTTTATCAGTGTCTATAACTACCTAAAAGGTGGTTATGGTCAGGCGGAGGTTGGTCTTTTCTCCCTGGACACTGGAGACAGGAGAAGGGGTCACAGTCTTAAGCTCCATCGGGGGAGGTTTAGACCTGACATTAGGACGAGGTTTTTCACTGAAAGAGTGATCCGGTTTTGGAACGGGCTGCCCACGGAGGTGGTTGGGTCACTGTCTCTGGAGGTGTTCAGGGTTAGGCTGGATGAAATGCTGAGTGGCATGAGCTAGATGTCAGATGTTTAGGTATATTTGGTTGGTTTTAGGTTGGACTGGATGATCTTTAAGGTCTTTTCCAGCCTCATCATTACTGTGATTACTGTGATAGTCCATTAATCGTTTGGTTTCCTTTTAGCAATCAATGACATTGTTTTAACTTGTCATTTATAATCACCAATATTCTATTTCTTGAGGGGTTTTTCCTGCATTATATGTAATTTCTTCATGTTACATTGCTCTTTCTTCATCTCCCTTTAAAACAGGCTGTTCTTACCCTGCATACCTACTTTCCATCTCCATGATTTTATGGACTTTTTTAACATCCAGTAGGATAGCTTGGATAATTTCCAGTTTTCATTAACACTTCACAGTTTAGACTTTAAAAAGCCATTCCCAGTAATCTCTGCCAGCAACTGTTTTAACTGTGGACACCCACGCATGTGCAAGCAGACATAAACATGGCACAACCTTGGGAACTCACGCGCAGGGGACCACAAAAATGCTCCTGTTAACAATAATTTGTATGAAGAGTGAACAATCAACGGACAGACCTGGCAATGTATTGTAACGACAACACAGTGAAGAAGTGCATCTAAGCCACCTTTGATATGGTGAGGTGGCCTTCAGTCAGGTTATTACTAAAAAGAGTTCTCTGGTCCCCAGGATGGTGGTCTCTGCTGCTCCCCAGGGCTCCCAGTTGCATCAGTCATGATGGAGTAATGTGATGTACCAGCCTGCGCACCCGAAAAGTGACCGCTTCTGTCAGCGTGTGCCTAGGCTTCTGACAGAGATACATGTTCTTCAGGTCCAGTGACTTCAGCAAGTACACCAGCATCACTGGGAGGCTGCAGCTAGAAACTTGACCATTAGATTACAAGGGTTTAACTTGCCCCATGGCTACTAATGCTTCATGGCAGAAACCCAATCTTTGATGCAATCTCTTCCAGTTCTACCAGGCCTGTCTAGAGCTTAACTCTTGTTCCACCACCACAAGGTTTGCCAAATCCTTCACCCCCAAGATACCATCTTATGCACAAGCCTGGATGTCTGAAGCATCAAAAGCCATTGATGAATCAGATCGTCCAGCACCACAGATGTGGAGATCCTCCTCCCCACACAGAGCAGCAACAATCTCCACTTGGGTTTTGGGTTCAACCTTGCGTGTATTTCTGAATATAGAAAGGTCTGGTTGTTTACCATCACATAAGCACATGTGCACACTACATACACAGGATGCTAATTAGTGTTCTAATCTATTAGCGTGAGATAATCTAATTTGATTATGATCTGTGGTACAAATACGACTTCTAACTTTTAGACGGAGGGGTAAGTCCTTTCACTTCTGCCAAAAGGAGGCTCTCTTTTGAGTTGGGCAGAGCTCTCTGAAGTTTAAGAAACAAACCCCATTTTTTAAAAAACTCTGGGGAGCTGCTGTTGGCTGGACAAAGTGGCCCAGCTAACAATGAATTAAGATCCTAGTGGGGATTTCCTCATCTGAGCTCTGAAGAGGTGAATGGAGGACTGAATGCCCTCATCTCTTGTGCAGTGAGGTGGTCTTTTGACAGCCACCCACCAGTATCTCATTTCCAGTTCTATTAAGGAGAACTTCACTCCATAAATCACGTCTCGTTACTCACAGTACCAGACATTTCCTGCTGGTACTGGGCACAAATGCTGTGTAGGCTTTTAGATCTTGGCAGCTGTACAGAACCCAGTCTTGGTGCGAAGCACAGAGGTCCTGGGTTTCCCAGGACACCAAGGAGGGTCTGACTCTGTACCTCTACAACTGATCTTAATAGAAAGCATGGATCAATGCAGATGCTGTTCAATTGTTTCTAATCAAGAAAGCAGGATGAGTTACTACCAGTATGAGAGGAGGACTGCAGACAAACTTCTCCAACATATCTCAGCTATGCACTTGCCCCAGTGCCCAGAGCACTTCTGTACAGTTTTGGATCATGTTCCTGTGCTTTTCAGGTTGAACATTTACCTGTGCTTAGCAATTCTGACAGTACCCTCTACATTCTCCAGCAGTGTCCCAAACAGCCCCTTTGACAGTACAGTAAGCAGTTGTTTGTCTTTTGTCTTTATTAGTCCAACAGGAGACAATATTGCAGTTGCTTATGACCCTGTGCTCTTGCTTGTGCAGCTGTCTTCCTGCCAGAGCACGTATTAGTTCCTGAGCTCAGGGTGCATACAATGTGTTTTGTTATGTGTTGACACAGACACACACACAGTGGTTTACCCAAACGATGTGGGTCTCTCTAAAAACTGAAAGCTAAATTCCAAGTGGCCATGAGGATTACGAAGGATCAAAATTATTACAGGATGCTTCCTGCATGTCAGAGCCGATTTTAGAGTGATAGGGAGGCCAGAGTGGGGCAGGGGGGGAAGAAAAAACACCCCACACTGTTATTTACAGGCTGAAACAGTCTTTTGGCATCAGTGGTCATGAATGGACTTTGCCTAATTGTACTGCCTACTCTGAGAGCATCTGAGCTGCTTTCAGCTTCTGCTCCAAATCCCTGGGTCATGGTGACATAGCCCCTGCACTCCACTAGCTTCAGTTTTGTCATTCCACACGTCTCCTGGCACAGGCAGGCATGGGCAAGTAATTCTTGGCAGCGGCCTCTGGAAACACATTAGTACTGTACTGTAGGAGCTACCGCCACTGAGATGTCCTCATCTTCATCCAGCTCCACCAAAGGACACTGCTCTCCTTCCTTTAGGTGAGATGGTGCTGGTATGCAGTGCAGCAGGTACAGAAAGCAAAGCTTAGCATCTGAAGGGGCTAGACCTCTGCTTCAGCCAGAAAGCCTGGCTGGCTACAAAGCAGCTCAAAAGGTTATCCTAGGTAAAGGAAGGCAAACAAAGCAAACTTGTGGGCTTGTTTCTGTGGATACTTGCCTGGAAGTGGAGGCATCCTTCAGAAGTCTTCATAGCCTCAGTGCCACAGATTGTTATGAATCACTTGGGACAAATACATCGTCAAAGCAACAATGACTTTTTATTCCATTGTAAGTAGCTCATGTGTTGATGTTTTAGAGAATAACATTGCTTAATGTGTTTATACTTTCTGCAGAATGAGGCAACAAGGGCTCTGTATAAGGTAACCAGCTCTTGTGGAAAGACCCATGTGGCAGGTACAACATCCAGGGCACTGTAATCCAGAGCATCCTGTTGTTGTTTGCACAGAGCTTTTCTTTCAGGTGTTCAGACATACAATTTCTGCTCTGCTACTTTTTTCCTTCAGCTGGGGCACCCATTTGTAGCCCATTCCAGTTTTGCTTGCCACAGGGGCAAAACTTTTTTCAGAACCTCCACAAAATTTAGTAAACTCTCTTATGTGTGTTTATGTAGCCTTTCATCAAAGACTATAGAAAGAAGCCATGTGGTCTTGTGGCTAGATCAAAGCTAAAAAGCTCTTGAGATCTAATCTGGGCTGAGCCAGTGACTCACTGGGTGGTTTGGGCAAGTCACATGATCCCAGATTGCTTGAGTCCATCCAGCTGAAAGAGCAGCTCTGCAGTATACCCTGAACCCAGCCTGAGCCTCCCAGCACAGATGGACTTAGAGGAAAGAGTCGAACTGATATGCAACACTTGCAGCACAGAGTTAACACCCAGTAACAAAGGAGGCAGGCTCTTGATGATACTGACTTTGGACCTGGGGCTCTCTCTTTGTATTTGTGGTGCTCAGCCAACCTCAGCATACACAGAACTACCTGAAGTCCATGTGTATGTATGGGACTGTGTGCCACGATCACGCTTTTCGCTCAGGCTTTAACCCACCTCCAATAGCAGAGTTCTTCCTTGTCTGCTTTGTCTCAAGGGATTGTGTTGAGCTCTTTCTTACATTCTTTCATGACCACTTTACCAGATTCTCTCAGGATGCAACATGTGAGTTTACAGGCAGTTACCATCATACATGCATGCAATGGCATTTTCACTTTGCATGGGCCTGCAGCCCATAACCCAGTTCCCAGACTATCTCCTGGTGGGAAAAGCCCAGCTCAGCAGCTGCCTGATCCAAATCTCCCATTAGCATTCATCCAACCATTCCTCCTGAAGAGATTCTCCACCGGCAAACCATTTCCCTCACCTACTTTCCCCTTACAATGTTTTGAGGCTGAGAACTTTAGGAAGGCAGTCCTGATCCTAATCTAGATTTTAATCCTTTCAGCCAAACATGGGATGGATGGATGGATGCGTGGATGCATGGATGCATAGATGCATGAATGCATGGATGCTTGAAAGGAAGGAATACGCAGTCAGCCTGACAATTGCATGCCTGGAGATCGGCTGTGCTATGGCCGTGGCCCTGAGTCACAGGCAGGGTGATCCAGAAAGTAAAAGGCTAAAAGTAGAAAGCTCCCACACAAAGATGAGGCTGTCACTAACCCTCCTATTCTCTGCTCATACCTGCAAACCCAATGAGTGAGTTAAAGGGTGCTCACTGGCTTTCAGTAGGCTGGCTGCAACTTTGGAGGTGGTGCAAAGGTGTACCCCACTACCCCCTTTTCTTCCCTCCCCAGAGTTGAATGAGACTAGAAGCTAATCTTCAGTCACTAATAGAGGAAAGGGGCAGCAGGAGTGAAGTGAGGCAGCCTAGCATCACCCACACAGCTATAAAACATGACCAGCTGTCCAGGCAACCATGGCATCGCCCATACATGACATTGTATCCACAATATTCCTCTCCCTGCCACCACAGCTCCCAATCTCACCATCATCCTCCCCTGTGTTCCCCATCACCCTGGGACCCAGCATCATGAAGGCAAATTGCTCTGTGGTCCAAAAGTTGTCCAGGTCTGTGTTAAATGCCTGACTCGGTCTGGTGGCACTGCCAGGGAGAAGCCTCAGTCCATCTTGAAGCGCTAGTTGCTGGTTCCTGAGCCATCTCTTGTGCCATCACACAGACCAGCATGGATGGTACTTCCAGCACCAAAACACCTCAGAGGGCTGAGGGAGGGTGTTCCCACTCCTCTTAAACCACCATGGAATACCTTTACTGCCAAAATCATAACTTGTTTAACATTTTTGTGATCGTTTGCAGAAGAAGCCACAGCTGAAGAGCTCAGAGGGATGTCTCATAGCTAGAAGCCTTAAAAGCCTAGAGCCAACATTTGAAGATGTCTGGGGAGGGGGGCAAAAAGAAATTCAGATGCTAAGTCTGAATTTTGGAAACTGTAGGCACTAAGGAACTACCCAGACTCATCTGCAGTGGGAGGGAAGGGAGCTTTGAACCAAAACTAGGCGAAGCACTTAAACACACATTAAAACCCACTCCTTAACACCATGTGGCTGGCCATACTGCTGCTTCATTCTAAACCCAAAATAAATTACCCATGTGTTTGCCCTAGAGAAGTTAAAACCAGTTTTCCCTGAAAATACATTTGGTTTTGCCCAACGGGAACGACAGGGCTGCTGGTGAATTTTCAGTGCTGGGCTTGTGCCCCCCATTGCAGCAACCGCCACTGCAGCTACTGCCTGGGTTGGATGTGGAGCCACAGGACTACCTGGTGCAGAGTTACAGGCCAGGATCTGAGGGGAAGCAGAATGTTAGGAGGCTCCTATGGTATTGGCACGCCCTGTGCTCTATTAAATACAATAACAAGTAGTGGCACAGTAAACTACGAGATGCGGTGGCGCAATTACAACAGTAAAATCTCTAAGGTTGAAATGATGCCTTTTGTTGTGGGTGGGAGATGAGCAAAAAAAAAGAGTTTATATCTGCATCACCTCTTTGGAACAGATTCCTGAAAACCGCCTGGGAAACAGTGTCCTCTCCCTGCACAGAAAGAAGGGACAGAGAGGGTATAAGTCCCTAAGGTAAGAGACTCACCCCTCTGCAAGGAACTAAACAGCGCTTGCTTCTTCCCATCCACTTATTACACCTCTTGCCACCCCTTCCTCCTCCTCAAAGCCTATCCAATAGACCTTCGACACTGGGACTCATGGGATCTGAGCACCAAGCAGCCGGTGCATTTGGCACATGGCTGAATTTCACTTCAGTGAGTCAAGAGCAAAAATCCCATTGGTGGTTGAATTTGGTAGAAGGAACTAGCACGCCTGAGCATCGAATATGGGAGGAGTTCCAACTTCTGCCCCGGGCTTGCACAGCTCTGCCCTGGATGGAGAGTTCAGAGCAGCACTTTGCTTTGCACAAAGTGCTGACACCAGCAAATACCATAATAGTGGAAGTAGCTTTAACAAAACACGCCGGCTGGCACAGCACTTTTGAACCCCCAGCCACTTTCTTTTTTATTAGAGCTGTTTTCAAAGTTAATCTTCGAGCCTCACAAAAAAATTTAAAAATAAATAAATAAAAAATTGGAGTTGGGCAACTATTTGTGCCAAGGTTAAATTGGGTCAAATCCTGAAATCCTGACTTCAGGCCAAACTCTACAGCTCCCATTGATTTACACAGGAATGTTGCATGCACTGGAGAATTTCTCTCTGGATGTCTCCTCGGGCTGGGTGAACACTGAGTTAGGATCTCTAGGTTTGACCCAGCACACAGCAAGCAGTGGCAATGCTGTGGACTGCTGAGCAGACCAAGCCTGACTTTGCTCCAGATGACAGTGGTTGCAGTATAATTTCTGCCAGAACTCCTGAGTATATCCTGAATGAGATTGCATTATAGTTCATGTCAAGGCAAAACACTTGGCCATACCCTTATGATCTGGCCAGGGATTTTCTGCCTGTGGGGTCTGTGAGACCAGATACCCCGTGCATAGAAACCAGCTCATCCCTACAGAAGATGTGGTGTGGCTGCCAGGGTTTAATTGCAGCCCTGCTTTCTCAGAGGCATCTGGTTTGAGTGAAGGCTTTCTAATTTGCACCAAAGGGGTAGGAGCCGCAAGGGCTCACAACAGACAACACAGTGACATTTTGGTCATTCCATTCCCGTTGCCTTTGCCTCTGTGACTGTCTGGCATTTTTGACACTTTGCTAGCAAAGGAAGAGCAACTGGGCTGTCAGGTAGCACCACTGGTATCACACTGTGTGTCCTTGTCACCAGGAGCACCCTCAGCTGGCCCATAACTTCAGCTCCTTTACGCTGACCAGTGCAGTAAGCAGATATGAGATGGAAGCTGTTCTTGTGTGTTCTGAGAGCAAGAATGCATGTGTGTGTGTCTTATGCACACAGAGTGATTTATTTCTCCTTACTGCAGCATTCTGGATCTTGGCTCGATCGTTATCCACATACTTACTTTGTTTTGGTTGAATGCTTCCCAACTTACCTCCTCCCTCTTAGGGCCTTTGAAGAATTTCTCCCTTTGGTTTTGAGCACTACACATGTCACCCAGTGCCTGTAGACAGGGCTAAGAGAAGTGCATCACTCAGGGCATTGATCTATGTTGGGCATTTGGTATGCTGGTCACTGGAAGAGTCTCAGTGCCCAACCGTACATTGTCTATATTTGTCATAAGCTGAGACTGAATAATCCTGTCTGCTACAAGTTGCTCCTGCTAGTTTCCAAATGAATCAATGATCCCATTAAAGCTGCAGCTGCAAGACTGTGATCTATCTACCACCGGCTTTTGGACAGACCACAGTCATACCCGGCATCTGTTACTTCATGCAAGTCATCCCATTGACTCCAAGAAGCACTGGGGATGCTCAGAGCTTGAAGTGCCAAACCCTTCCACCCTTCCACTCAGCACAGGGAGCCCACTGCAACTGTAGAGCTGTCTAAAATGATTCATCCTGACCTTTGCTTGAAATATGCAACAGCTTCCTAGCGAAGATGTACCTGATTTCTGGAAGAATCACTCTTCCATCTCAGTGGAAAGTTCCAGAAATAATTAAACGCAAACATTTGCAGGGGTCACATATCTGGACACCTGTTTCCTCCCAAGGCAGTGGAGAGGGATAGCTGGACCAACACCCAGGTTTATACCTGGGTAAAGATCAGCTGATGGATGCTGAGGATAGCAAGACTGAGATTAAGCCAATGGAAAGAAGGAAGATAAAGACTACATTGCTTTTCCAGAGGCGACAATATGGGTTGGAAGGAACCTCAAAGGTCACCCAGTCCCAGCTCCCTGTCATGGGCAGGGACACCTCTCATTAGATCAGGTTGTGCAAAGCTCCATCCAACCTGGCCTTGGGATGCGGCATTCTCAAAACCTCTTGACACACTATTCCAGTTCCTCACCACTCTGACAGCGAAAAACTTCTTCCTTACATCTAATCTAAATCTAGCCACTTTCAGTTTAGAACCATTACTTATCCTATCACTACAGTCCCTGATAAAGGGTTCCTTCCCATCTTCCCTGTAAGGCCCCTGTAGGAGCTGAAATGCAGCAGTAAGGTCTCCCCAGAGCCTTCTTTTCTCCAAGCTGAACAACTCCAGCTCTCTAAGCCTGTCCTCACAAAGGAAGGGTTCCATGCCCCTGATCATCCTCATGGCCATCTTCTGGATGCGTTTGAGCAGGGCCATGCCTGTGCTATGCTGGGAGCCCCAAAGCTGAACACTATACTCCAGGCAGTCTCATTAAAGTAGAGTAGGGGGTGGATGGGCATGGATCTACTCTGCTGCACCTTCTCTAATGTAGAAGACAAACAGTGGCTTGGGATGTGTGTGCTGGAAAACTCCGACTACTCCTTCAACTCCAAGATCCAAAGATTCTGAAAGGTAGGCTCTGAGCCACACCACAAACAAACTATGGCATTTGGATTGAACCTCTGACATGCAGTGGGAGATCTGATTAGGTCTAAACCCTCTTTCCCATGCTTCAGGTGCCAGCGTTTTGCCCAGGGAGCCTGTCAGCAGCCCAGCTCCTGCTCTCTACTGTTCCTGGCATGGCCTCTTCCGCTGGGCTCTGACTCATGCCCACATGCGTGAGCAGGATGTGCATCACGGGCCACCCCCAGGTCACCAGAAGCCCTGCCTTCCTCTAACAGCCAAAGCCTCACCAGTGACTCTGAGCCAGCGCCAGAGGCTGAAGCTGGATGTGACTGCAGCACCTTCCCTCCAGCACAGATAGAAGTCACAGGGTGGACCATCTCCTGGCCTTGGCTACTGAAGGCAGCGTTGTCTCCATCATTCACAGCTGGTCCCACAAGCCTGCAGGCAGGGGCACCCCTAATGGCTGGAGTCCATTCTGATGTGTCAAAAACAGTGTTTCTGGAAAACCACCCTTGCCCCACACTGAGGAGCCATTTGTCAGAGCTTTTGCTGTGTTTGGCACATGCACATGAGTGCCTGGCCCATAGCATGGCAGGAAAAGGTGCTCCCAGTCCAGCCAGACCACTAATCCTGCTTTTCCTAACATACCCCAAGAAAAAGAAGAAGAGGAGATTGAGAAAAATGTTCTGAAGGAAATCATTCTGGAGGAGGGGTAGCAGTTCCTCTAACCTCATACATGAGGAAAGAAAACTATTTGCTGACTTTGCCTTGCTTTTAAATTTATTGTTTTGCCAGCTGCTCCGATAAAAGGACAAAGCTCTGCCGGCTGTAATGAGGCAGCCAAGCAAGCATGCCCTTGCAGCATGGAGCATCTGGCCAGGGCACCAGTGACGAGTGGGGGAATAGTCCAAAGAGTACGTAAGACCTTTCAAATCCCTCTTTGCAACAGCAAGGACCAGACACTTGCTCACTCTTCCTCACGTGAAAGCTTGACATCTCCTGGAGATCATTAACTTCAGCAGACAGGGCTCTTACACATCAAGGATCACAAGACCCATGATAAAAAATCCCATGAGTTTGCTGATTAAGCCTTGCTGTCTGCTGGACTTGAGTCCCCATTGCCCTGGGCATCATGGCTGCTTCCAAAGGCTGCTGCCTTGCACTGAGCACAGCCACTCTGCATCACCTCAGCTACCCAGAGGCAGTGCAAAGTTCCTACAAAACTGGGCCAGTTGATCCTCTTCAGTGGTTTCAGTCATTCCTGTGTTTTGGAGCATATTCCAGACAAGGTCATTTCATGGAGCAGTGCCAAGATCCGCTCTGGAATTCACTGACACAGTATTTCAAGACCCCAAAGAGAAGGTCAAAGGCAGCCAAGCAAGTGTTTGATAGGAAGATCCTCAGATGATGCTTAAACATGTACATCAGTGTGGGTCTCACTGGGCTAGAGTGCTCTAGAATCACAGAATAGTTTGGGTTGGAAGGGACCTTAAATGTCACCTAGTTCTAATGCCCCTACCATGGGACATCCAACCTGACCTTGGACACTTCCAGGAAGGGAACATCAAAGCTTTCTCTGGGCAACCTGTCCCAGTGCCTCAGCACCCTCACAGTGAAGAGCTTCTTCCCTACATCTAATCCAAATGTATCCTCTTACAGTTTAAAGCCATTACCCTTCATCCTACAGCTACGCTCCACAATAAGGAGGCCCTCTCGTTCTTCACTGTAGGCCCACCTCAAGTACTGTGTCCCTATGCTGCAGGGGGGCAACACAATGGGAGCGGGATGGGCACCTGCCCTGCTCCTGTGCACATCTGCCTCCTGGGCGTCTCTTGGAGTTGGATGAACCAGTTAGCCTGAAAGCATCCTGACTTCCCCCAGATCCAGGCTTCCTGGGCACAAGTATGAGGGTGGGAGAAACAAGCTTCACCACCAACAATCTCATGAAAGCACAAAAGAGTGGGTTTTACCCTTTTTACCTGAGGTTTTAAGGGTCATTGTCCTTCTGCTTTGGAACAATGCTTGCCATTTGACCTTTGCGAGGCTTACTCTGACACCTTTACTCACTAGAGGAAGCACACAAGGCATCACACTGCCCACCTGCAAAGTCATTGGGTATGAGAGTGCTGTGCAGACTTTGACCCCGAATGATGGCAATACTTTGCCCCTGTTGCTAGCACAGCACAGAAAACTCACAATGTTTGAATCTCAGCCAGACTATGAACCTGGCAAGTTGGGACTTGATGGGATTTTATCAGAAGACCCACAAAGGCTTTATACTCGGTTGCATTCATGGTTTCTGTGATTCATCGAATGTGTATGGTTTGGTCACTACCTGGAAGTTAAAAAAGGAAAAAACCCAGCCCTCCACCACCCTGTAATGAACAATCTGCTGCTACAAGATGCAGGGTGACACAGGATAAACTGAGCAACTGCCTTAAGTTGTGGGGAAGAGTCATTTTCTGTGGTGACCAGAGCTATATTTGATTCGTTAGGCAATGTCAGCTTTTGCATGCTGCATTCTCTGGCTAATGGCCAGCACGATGTGTAATACTTTAGCCACACTGTTGTTACTTAATCCTTTCCTAATCTGCAATTTGCGCAAGAGGGGTAAAATCTAAGCAAAGCCACTGAGAACATCTCTACTAATAATTTATCAAACTCGACTTTTGTTGTTGGCAGGAGCTGGCCATCGGTGGAGGGTGAATGTTTTCCCACACGAGCACTGTGTGATCAACATGGGGCCGCTGATTCATGCCCCACTTATTTTCTGTCATCCACCCTCTGTGTCACCCTGATAGTTCTTCGAACGATAAGCCTGCCTGTGCGCTCGCAACACACCGCTGAGCTCCCGGTTTCATCTCTTTCTGCAGATTACACATTAATTAACCATTAATAACAGTGGGAGTTGCACACAGGAATCCACACCAGCCGTGACGAGCCTGTGCCCTCCGTGAGCAAGAGTCTGTTCATCACATGCACCACTGCCTCTGCCACCCTGGAGAGGAGAGCTCGCCAGCCCCAATCCTGCTGCAAAGAAAAGTGTTACCTCTCGCTCTACGGGTTGTATTTGTTCAGGTCCTCTGGGCAGTCCGGCTGTTGTTAGGAACATGAGTGCTCCGCGCAGTTATGTTAATGTTTGCATTTGACAGAGTGTAAGGGATACTGCTGCTGCTCGGCCTTCAAAGCCAAATTAGGAAATGAAGTGGGGAGCGTTAGCTTGTTTAGCTGGTTAAATACTGTAAATAAATACACACGGGGCAATGGAAACTAATGAGTTTCCTTTAAGGCGTTTTCTAAATAGCTGGCTTCATTAAAAATAAATAAATAATAAACATGACAGTTGCTGCTGTGAACCGGGTCCGAAAGGATTGCCCTTCTGCTGCAACAAAAACGGATCCTGACTGAAATCTGAGCTCTGGGTTTCACTCAGAGAAGGGAATTTTGCAAGTTATGAAGGAATCGTGGCAAGAACTGTTGCAAATTTCATGGTACTTTTACCAACAATAGTTCTGAGAGATGCTGCGTTTAACAGGGTTTAGCAAGGGATTAGTGCAGACTGCAGTTACATGTTGAGCTATCCTCACTGCTCACTAGGAAAGCTTTCTATCTGTAAGCAGCATTTGCATAGGATATTTCTGTGTGCTGCCAGACCTGCTCGGTGCCATAACATCAACGGCAGCCTCTGCTTTCTTTCCCCAACAGAATGCAACCGCGTGAAAAAAAAAAGGGGGAGGGGGGAGCGCCGAATATCTGCTTTAGCATAGAGCTAATCTGCAAAGATTTGCCCAATGGAATGCACTCGGCACTGACTGAATAACATGCTTTTCCCAAGTTATCACTCAGGCCCAACCTTAGAACTTTAAAGCAGATCTTTGCGCCAGCTCTGTGACCCAGGCAAGTACATTGAGGCAGAAGTTCTGACTGACTTGAAGGTCTTCTTCTCGAATCAGGGCACTTTTTCACTTAGGTGAAACTGAACCTCTACCAATCCCTCTTAATTAACTGCAAATAACCTCAGAGTATCACCTGCTTGACAAAGAGACCGCGGCCTTACACCAGAGCTTGCTGAGCTGGCTGTTTTACCTGGTGCTTAAAGAGGAAGCTGATTTATAAATTCTGCTTTGACTGAAAATCAGTGAACTGCTGCCTAAAATGCAGCAAAAGTATCAGGACTTGATAAAAATACAGATTTAGGCTGCATGATCTATCCTGACAAGGAGGTGGTTTGATTCCTGTTGAGGATGGAACCCAGGGTGTTGTGAAAAGCCTCAGCTTTGCTTGTGTTTTTAGCAGCAAATGGAGGAGGGCTGAAGGCTCCCGGCACTCTTTGGAGAGGCCAGCAATACCCTCCAGGTGAAATTGGTGATCAGGTACGAGATTCCTACAGTCCTCATCCAGAAGGACCATTTAAAAATAGACAAATGATGACTCTCTCCAACAGAAATGAATGCATTGCATAAATCAGAATTCTCACACCCACCATCAGAGTTTAATCACTTAATATGCTGGTTCTTTCAACATGCTCTGAAACTCTGTATACACTAATACAAACGATGGGGTTACGAAGCAATAGCAATTTATTCTGCTGTACAAACGGATGTTGCATTATAATCCCTAAAGCAACAGAGGCTGTTTGCAGATGTTACTACAATTTGGCATTTATTTTAATTGCTCTGCAATGTAGCTCATGTGAAACAGTCGTGGGACGACCTACACATTCAGCTACTTAACTGCAAGGGAGGAAAAAGCCCCTGTGTTTTGAAAGTTCACAAGGTTTCACCAAAACATGAACCTCCTGCAGTTGTTTTAAAGGGATGCACCAGGGCTTCTGTCCCAGTCCAAAAAGTGTGGCAGGGGAGGGGGGAATTTAACCAGCCAGGCTATGAGGTGCATGTATTTTTACAAGTCTTGCAAGAATAACATCAGTAAATAACTAGGGATATTTTGGTGTTTGACATTCACTCAGCAAGTGCTAAGGAAACATGCTTACTGCACGGATTGCTGGTTTCTCAGAGTGGGAGTCAAGATGCCTAACTAAAGTCAGAGTACTTGGCTTTACCAGTGACCAGGTCACTCTTCCCTCCTTGTCTCTTTCCACTCCCATTTGAAAAGCTAAATCTTTTCTAATGTCACTCCTGCTTAAAGAGCTTCCTGGAAGCAGTTGCTCTGGTGAACAGTTTTCAAGCAAAAGGACAAAGTTAAACATGAGGCAAAGTATAAATAAAAATCAAGACTGTCTTCCTCCTCCTCCTCTCTACTTGTGAGCAATGATCTCACCGCTCCGGGAAGATAACAAGGGTGGCTTGATCTCTTTCAGGAAAGCACATTCTCTAACCTTGATACTGCTGCTATTTATACTCCTTGCTTCTCAACAGAAAGAAAAGCAGCTCTAACAATCTTTCCTTTCGTTTTAACAGCACTGTGTGGCCTCTACATGCCCTCCTGGCAGCAGGGTCAGCATCCTACCCACCAGCTCCAGCTCCCCCTTGCAGCCAATGCTCTTGTCCACTGCCTCTGCTCCTGTCTACCTGCTTTCAGGCACACGAGATCTGACTTTCAGCTGCTTTGAGCATCACGTTGCCAGAATACAGGTGCAGGGTGACAGCCTTGCAGTACCACAGCTCTTTCCAGTCTCAGGCCATGGATGGAGATAGATGCGCACACTGAAAGCCAGAGGCGTTCTGAAGTTCAGGGGCAGAGCTGTAACATCTTCCTCTCATTTATTACATGAACAGAAGACCCCCTTTCACGTAGTCCTGAGGACGTTTCAGGCCCCTTCCACCTCAGAAGAGGCAGAAGCCATCCACAGTCTCCACTCATCTGCATGAGGCTTTCCTCCCCCAGTGGCAGAGGTGGGGGGGTAGTCAGGGCCCACAGAGGATCAGATCATCTTCTCTGCCAAGCCCCATCCTTTTCAGATTAAACCAAACATACCAAAGCTGTTCTTCCTTCAAAACACCACAACAAATAGGGACAAACATTATGAAACCAAGTTTATTAAAACTTTCTACAAGTCAGAACTTTATCATCCAGGTTTCCACAGACATTTACATATTTACACATGGGACATAGTGTTTTTAGCTTTTCTGGCAGAGTTTTCTACCGATAGACACACGTATGGTTTCTCATAGAAGGGTTAAACTGTATCACAGATACAAATGTCAAGCAATCATGAGAGGTTTAGTGCAACGGAGAGCAGCAGCACCCTGCTCTTAATGCTCATGATTCTGTCAAGTTAGTATTGCCAACAATAATTCACATTAAATCGCTCTTCGACACCTCTTATTAGGACAAGCAAAGTACAACAAAACAAAAGAACAAACCCCCAAACAGTAAGGTATGTACAACATACACAGTCCATGAGGTATACATGGTATTCTTGAAACACATGGTAGAGGTTAACCCTTAAAATGACTTCACTGGAACTGTGCCATGGCAGGGACATGTGTAACCCACCTCATGGCCACTGAAGAAGCCATGTTCTCGCCCAGGGTGAATGGCCATCTCTTTGCAGAAGCCACCACACATGGATGTGAAACGAAGCAGACATTTTAGGCAGGACTAAGCTTTTACCTGTCCCCAACCCAGGAAGCTAATGATTTTGATATATTCATTATCCACACACATCGGAAAGACTATGAACAATCATGCACAGAAACCAAAAACAAAATTAAAGGGGCAGGGGGGAAGGTAGCCAGAGGCAAACAAGATACCTGAACAATCAACTAAGAGTAGAATCTCCATATGCCCTTAAGACTAACTTTTGGAGGGAGTGGAGTGGGGATGTGATGTTTCTAAAAGTGGAGCCTGTAGGAAACACGACCGTGTTGACTTGACATGTACTGTACATGACACCTCTTATTTTTCAAGGGAAGGAACCCCAGCTGATAGTGTTACGGTTTGGTAAACAGATATGTTTTGGCACTCTGATCTAACAAGAGCTGCTACTTGACGAGCTCACTGAGGGCAGAAAGGTATATATGCTACACCATGGAAACACTAAGCTATTTAAAATGCTTTCTCAGTCAGCAAATGGAATCGGAGGGGGTCCAGCTGGATGATCCTCCACAGCAGTGAGTTGTCTTACGGGTGGATCCAGACGCTCCATGCCTCTGGAAGCAAGATCATCTGGAGGAGCAAAAGCAAGCAGGCAGCTGGCTGTGGTGGGCAATGACCTCCTTCCCTCAGTGAAGCATGTTCACAGTCAGAAAGCTGCTGTGTGAGCTAGCTGGTGCAGCACACCGAGTCAATTCCTCCTTTTACCCGTTTCTGTCAGATTTTCTCAGTCAGAAGTGCACTCTGTGCCACCCACTTGATGCACACTGCAGCTAGGGCTCCACACCTCCACAGCCACCACGGGAAAGCAGATGGGACTTTGTTTTTGTCTGACACCTTGCTGAATGCAAGACTCTGTAGCCAAGATGAGACCGGTTACACCAGTGGGGGCACAAGGCAGAAGAAAAGCCAGACAGCCCTTGCAAAACTGCACGGGTCCTCTGGGGCTGGCAGGATGGACCTACCAGCAGTGCAAGAGGATGAGACTCCATGTGCTCAGGGAGTGGAGACCTGTGGATGGGTGTTTCTTTTAAACAAGGTCACTTTTCTGACCATACTGGCACTTTAAGATGCTGTCGAGTTCGCAAATGCGGAAAAATGAACCCCTATGAAGATGCTGAAGGTGAGAACCAATGAGTTTAAGATTTCGTGGTTAGCAGAAGAAGGAACTAATGTCATCATTGTCTCCATGATATTCCGGAACAATCTGATCCGACGTTCCCATCTCCTGATCTGTATATCCAGGCTCCAAGACTGCCTCAAACCAAGGATGAAGCAAGATCTCCGGAGCAGTTAGTCTTTCAGAGGGCTCCCGCCGCAGGAGGCTGCGAATGAGGCATCGGGCTTTGGGGGAGACGTGGTCAGGAATACAGAACTGTCCACGGCGGATTTTGGAAAACAGAGTGCTAGGGTCCGAGTCATGGAAGGGATAGCGTCCCACCAGCAGGGTATAGAGCATCACTCCCAAACTCCACACATCGGCTGACTTTCCAGAGTAAGTCCCTGTGGTGTTTAGGATCTCAGGGCTGACGTACGCCGGGCAGCCGTGCTTGTCCGAGAGCGCATCATCTTCACCCTTGATGATGTGTGTGTCTTCCAGGCTCTCCAGCCGCAGCTGAGTCCTATGGAGGAGAGGAGAAGAAGCCCCAGGTTAGAAACAGCAACATCAGGGCACAAGCAAGTGCAGCGAGCCCCCTGCCATGGCAACCTACACACTACCTCACACTGGCATGAGGAAAATGAAGCAGTTTTGAACTTGCAGCAGAGGAGCTGCCATGACTCCTGGCTCTGTACAATGTGAGGGCAGCTGTATGCATCAAGTAGACACCCAAGCAACAGCCACTTATTGAGTGGGGTTTTACCAGCACAGAGAGCTCTCGAGGAACACTAGCAAGCCACAGTCTGTGCATACAGACTGCACTGCAGCAGCAGTGCGTTAAGCAGCTACCAAGCATCAAACCCATCCCTGCCTGCCGGTCAGACTCTGAGCAAACAGCATCCAGCTGTGGGATTTTGCAAACTGTAAAGCCCAGCTCCCTTCCACGCTTGCAGGAATCAGCAGCTCTCTCAAAGATCTGTGTTTTATTTTTTCATTTTAGTTTGCAGTTCATTCATTTTGCCTCTCTGGAGGGTACCACCACACCCACTACCTCCCCGGAGGAGATGGGTGCACCTTGACCTCTCATTGTGGGCAGAAAGGGGAGCTTTGTACAAGTGAAGAAGCCCAGGACCGGCCCTGGAAGAGCTCTGTGCTGCCTCACAGCCTGCTGGGGTGTAGATGCGTTGGCTGCAGCCTGTCCTCGGTGTGACCTCGACAAATACCCATTGGTTCTGCAAACGGAAAATATGACTCAACGAGAACCGTGGGCCCAGGATTGGCTGTGGGAGCCCTGAAACTGCACCTGTGCGGAGCCCAAGTCCGCCTGCCATTGCTTAACCCTCTTCTTGCCAAATGGGATGCACATGACAGCTGCCTGTGCAACGCGTTGTTTCCCCATGAGTGAGACTGTGTGCAATGTCACATTTCAACAAATGTTTCAGCCTCTCATGGGCAGGAAAAGCTGCAATAGTTTCCTTCAAAGGAATTACTTTCTTCGCATGTCAATATACGGTTGTTTTTGTTCGAGAGGGGCAGTGCTGGTTAGTTTTCTTATCACATTTATAAACAATATCCTGAAGAAACGTTAGCCCAGTTAAAGAAACAAAGAAAACCACAATTTCTTCTGCTTCAGCAAGATCAACTCCAGTTGCATCAGATTAAGAACAATTCCATTACAGCTTTTACCTATTTCTTTAGTCTTCCACAGGACAAGCAACTAGAGTCAGTTTTGCTCACTAAAGATTTATTTCTGGCTCTAACAAGTGCAGCAAGGGACTACGACAGCAGCAAACACTCCAGGGAAATGCTCGGTTACTTCCCAGATCTAACTTTAACATTTAGATTCTGGTTCCCACTATAAACCTAGGCTTTAAACTAAGGCTTACCAAAGCACTTTTCTTCAGTGCATGATTCCCACTGTGGGTGGTTCAATATTGCTTACAGGGGCAGCAGGGCACCCAATGCACTACCAAGGCTGCTGCAGGAAGGACAAAAGACCCAGAGGACACAGCCAGTCTTTTGTCAGCAGCGTGACCCTAATCAGCAAGGGGATTCCAGTCAGGAGCCCCCTCCTGAGCCGGGTTCTGTCACAGCGCAGCTCTGGGAGCAAGAAAGGACTGGAGCTCTGGCTCCTCACACCTCCTGCTCCCCCAGCCAGTCTGTTCCCCCCTCCCTGGCACAATGTCTCATCTCCCCTTCCCTCATCCTCTCTGCCTTTTATTCATTTTACAGTGAATGAGTGGTGCACATGACATCTTCTGGCGCTAAAGAGCATCTAAACTGTTGTCCCTTTGTCTCTCAGTGGGTTTCACTGAACTTCTGCTGAATGAGAGGAAGCTCCCAGCCAGCTTCCTCCCTTTCACCAGTCTTGATCTAAGAGTAAGTGTGTTCCATTTAGATCCATGACCTACTACACACGCGTGATGGACCTGCTTGGATTGCATGCAGGTGATGCCCACCTGACACGGCCATTTCAATTCCGTGGGACGCTTTTTGCCTCTCTGGATGTGGCATCATCCCTCCCTTCTCACTCACCCCGGGGCTGGCTGGTGAAAAACACTTACCTTTCTTCATTAGAGAAGACAAATTTCCTGAGCTTGAGGTCACCAAGTACGATGGCCGACTGGTGGCAGTGAGCGACAGCAGAGACAATCTGTTTGAACAGTCGGGCAGCCTCCTCCTCCCTCAGCCTCTTGCAGCTCCTGACATAGGAGTGCATGTCCCCAAAGTCCTTCTCAAAGAACACATAGGCCTTGCTGTCCCCAAGGATGACTTCAACCACCCCGGTGATATTTCGGTGTGACGGCAGCTGAATGTAGGGCCGGATCTTGTCCTGGTAGTGTTTTAGGGGGAACACCTGTGCAGAGGAAATTAAACCCAAATTCAATCTCAAGGGCGTTGAACGCAGCCACTCGGGTAGCAACTCTCCCCAGACAATGCCGAGGGTGCTGGAGCGGAGCCAGGGCTCGGCAGAAGCAGTGACCGAGACCCTTCCTGCTCATTCTACATTGAAAAGGGGAGACAATAAATAACTAAAACAAAACGCCATTCCCAAAGCCCTTTTTGGGGACCGTCCTCCGAGGTAGGCAACCCGGAGGAAGCTGCAAAGCTCCGCCGGCTCAAGCCCCAGCCTAGGGAGCAGCAGCAGGATGTTTATTTTCTCAAGACTCAGCCGGGGTCGAGCTCTCGGCAGCACCGGAAGGCTCCGTGCCCCCGCCCCAGCACACGCACCCGTGCCCGCACCCGCGAGGCTGCCTGCTCACCTTGCAACGCAGCTCCCGCCCGGAGCTGACGCTCAGTGCCCTGGACACCTGTTCCCGCTCGGCCAGAGGCAGCAGCAGATANCCCGGGAGCGGCGGGGGGACACGGGGAGCCGGGAGCGCTCAGGCAGTCCGGGGGTCCGCAGTCGCTGAGGCGAGGACACTTGGCGACCGGCGGGGACTCCTCGGCGGTGGTGGCGGTGGGTCCGTCGTGAAGGGTCTGGAGCCGCTTGCCCGGGGCACTGCGGCAGCGGGCGGCCGGCAGGAGGGACGCGGGGCGGCTCATGGAGGGAAGCGGTGAGCGAGTGCGGAGTTAGAGGCGAGAGCTGCGCGCCTGGCGCATCCCTTCGCTCCCCCGGCCAGAACGTGGATCCGCGGCCACCATCTGCCGCCGACTGAAGTAGTTGGAAGCTTTAAAAAAAAAAAGTAAGAAAGGGGAGCGGAGGGAAGCGGTGCTCCTCCTCCCGGCCCATGACGCACGGGGAAATAGGAGGAGGGAGTGGGGGACCCGCCTGGGCCGCCCTGCCCGCCGCTCCCCGCGCTGCCGGGCCCAGAGGGACGAGGAGGCGGGATCCCCCCGCCGGGCTGCGCGATCCGCGGGCGGCCGAGACCCCCTCCCGAGGGCCCTCACTGGGTTTGGAGAACAGCCCCTGCCGGGCTCAAACTCTTGAGGTTACAGCCCCTGGGGACGTGGGGAGTCACCTCTTGCTTTTAGGGCTCGCCCCTCACAAGCTCCTCAAGCCTCCGCCACCGGCTTGTAAGGACAAAGAGCGAGGAAGGTTGGGGGTTAAATCCGGCTGCTGTCCCCAAAAGGATTCACACGGAGCTGAAGCGATTTGAGAGGCAGCTCAGCAGCCACGGCTGGGCTCACAGATGGGGGGTTGTAAATGGGTTTGTAGCAAGGACGGTCAGGAAATGGAAAGAAAAAACGAGAGAGGAAAGCAGCCAGCCAACCATCCCTCGGGAAAAACCAACAAAGCTGTAGCTTCGGTAAGAGAAGCTCCAGAAGGAGATTGTCCAGCTCTTCTACCTAGGTCGATGCAAATTGTCTGTAATCCAGTGCTGAGCCTTCCCTTACAGCACAGGGAGCCCCTGTTTTCTTACTCTGTCGGATCTGTTCTCCCCCAGTTCGGTTCCTTGCTTTAGACTGCTTAAATAGCAGAGAGGGCCCAGCCTGGCTCCCCCCATCTCTGAAGCTCTGTGATGCTACAGCGAGCAGGTATTTGCCTGGATTCCTGACAGATAACCGCACTGCAAAGCCGTGCGTGCCTTCAGCTACTTCTAGTGTATTTTAAGAAATACATGAAACTTGTGCATGGTGACTCACAGCATAGCAGTCCCATTAATGCACTTAGACATGAAATGCATATGCCATAAAGGGATATCCCAGGGCTTGCCTTTTCCTTTTCTTCCTTTTTTTTTTTTGTTCTACCCAGAAACACAATTCCATGAATGTCTGCAGACTGTGTCTGAGCGATTCGCTATGACTCTTGGAGCATGCTGTTTTATTTCCTTCCTCTCATAGATAAAACATGCACAAGTATTCATCACACTTGTGTTTTGCTTTTCCCTTCCTGGAAGTTTTAGCAGCATTGGGGTGCTGCTGCTGGATGTATTTAGCTGGTAGGACACTGCCTGTGTGGGCTGCTCCTGACACCTGCAGTAGCACAAGGTGTGTGTGAGGGAGGCTGTCAGTGATTCTGGGGACATGGGAAGGGTGTAGCACAGCAAAATAGCACTGGAACTGCATACCAACGTTCACCGATTCTATGACCACATACTAGCATCCCCTGTAGCGCTCAGACAGAGATGCAGTGTGAGCAGCAGTGCAGATGTCAGTGTGAAAACCAAGGGGTGCACCTGGGGTAGGTATGTGCCACCATTGGTGCTTACTCTCCTGAGGGCCCCCCTTTCTCAGTTCCTGTACCAGCTCACTGTCCCCACTGAGGAGAAGCTGTATCCTTCACCTTCCTAGCCTCTCACTCATCTCAATCTTCTTAGAGTTCACAGCTGGTCACCTCATGCTGACCCCATGCCACCAGGACCAGCACGGGTGCTTGATTCAAGGTACTGGCAGCCTTAGAGGGCTGGTACCCACTGGTCCTTAAGCTCCCCTCATCATCCTGTCCTCAAAGAACCATCTGGGGTGTGAGAGAAGAGCAGAGCACAGAGGTAAACACAGCATTGCAGTCCATGGGCCTGACACAAGCTCCTGGTGTCTGGGTAGCCTCTTTGCACAGGGATTTCCCACTTTTACACTCTGTCAGGGTGTTCCTGCTGACTGGAGTACAGAAACTGGGTGCACAGACCCCCCAAAGGCCAGGAAAATTATAAGACCATGGCAGTTTCTCTCACAAGTGCTGGTGTGTGCCCTTTCCCAGCTGACTGTACAGACCAAAGTTCAGTCACCTGCATGTGGCTGAGACAAACCCAAGTCTGATCTTCCAGGTGTCAGTTCTTTGCAGAATGGCAGTAGCTCTTGACAGCAGGAAACTTTCATTACTTCTTTAAAAAGCCTGACAAGCTTTCAGGTACTCTAAAGTATTAATGTAATGAACAGTAGCATTTGTTAACCAAATGAATCATGCTCCCTACCTTGTTCTCTGGGTTTTGTTTTTGGTATGGATCATAAGAAAAGTTCTACATCCAGACTCCTCTCCAACCCTGCTGCATTTAATTCCAACCTGTAGAGCAGAGAAGTGATTCCCACGTTGGGTTTTCTTGTTTTTTTCTTATTTGGACTGAACCCCAAAATGCAAAATCCAAAGATGTTGTCTGTGTGGTGTGGTGCTTCTCAGAAGACTGAAGCATGTCTGCCTTACCCAACCCCACTAGGCATGCAAGCCTGGTTTGCTTTGTGAACCAGTGGAGAACAGCAGGAATTCTGTAGAAGGTTTGTGAAGAGCAGAACTATGGCGGCATTGCAGCATTAGAAGATTTTTGCAGAATATGGGGCCACCACACTGACCAGAGTAGTTTCTTGTGCATAGTAGGTCACACCACAGGTTTTTAAACATCCAGACATCTCTCCTGTGATAGTATCCTTCTGAAATCAATGCACTGGGGATGTTCCTTCTATTCCTTGCACGAGCCTCATGCATCATTACCCCCCTTCCCATTACCCCCCAAAACCAACTCAGGGTGGGGCTGCCTGATTAGCATACAGGAGATGAATGCTGGCATGGCAATTGTCACCCGTGCCTGTGGTAAATTCGGGCTGAATGGATTGGCAGCCCTTCCACATGCACCACAGCAGTTCTGCATGTCCAGTGGCACAGCACTGTAAAGCACTGTGGAGTACAGGTCAGTGCAGAACTATATTTGCATGCCTACCTTTGTGACAAAGCATTGGCTCTGTAAATAAGTTTTGCTGCCCAAGTGCAGGAAAAATGAGCCAGCAAACTACAAGGAACCAACCACTCGGCCTTGGATGCTCTGTCCCGGTCCTGATACCACTGAGGTGGGGCAGGGATGGCCTTTGTGAGTGGTCTTCGTGCATGGCAAAGGACAGCAGGCACCATCCAAATGCAGAGCATGTTACACGATCGTTGCAGAAAGTAGATCCCACCTTGGAAACAGATGGTCAAAGCAAGCAGGACCACTTGCTGTCTCCTGTTTTCTTGGCATTCCAGCTAGTTAGATGAGAAGTTGGGACTTGAGCAGAAACAAGATCCTGTGGGATGTGTATCACAGCTCTGGCATGTCCCAGCAGTGGGAAGGATCTTGCCCAGCACAGATTTGCCAGAGCTGTGGTGAGATGAATGTTGCTCTTCGTATGTTGTTTTTCCACTTTTCAAACCCCAATGAGTAGCACTACTGTCTCTGCTGGATGTTTAAAAATGCAAACTCTTTGCTGGTCAGGCATCAACATTCCCCTTTCCTGGCATGTTATTTTATTCAAGGGGATTTTTGTACTTGGTATTCAAGCATCTACCTGTCTGGTTCTCAGCCCTCCACTTACCTGATCATCTGCTTTTCCTTAGATGCTCAAAATTATCTCTTCTGCTCCAATTCTCTGACCCTTTATGTTTGTAACTAGAACAGCCGGAGGCAATGAGAATTGTGTAACCATCTCCCCACTTCCCAAGTGCTCAGGACAGGTCTGGTCACTTGGATAATAGGTCTCGTGGGATACACAGAGTAAGTCTCTACTAGATTAGGCCACTTATAAATAAAGTGGCAGCTTGCTGTGGGAAGCAATCAAAAAGTCATTAGTTATGGAATGAGAGAGGAGAGACACACAAATGTTTGAGCAAATATTAAAATATCAGGCAAGTGATGAAAAATACACATTTTTTTACAAGTTATCTCAAGCTATGTCATCAAACTTAGAAGTACTGGTAGATGGAAAGCTAGCAATTTAAAATCAGCTGATCATCCATAATCTATCAGTGTACAGAATCATCCTGCACAGACAGGGCTTGGAGAGTAGTTCTGTGGCCAGGTGATAAAAGACCTTACGTGTTCTTATAGCAAGAATGGTATCCGTGATAAACCCACAACCACCTTTAGGCACACAGCAGCAGACCCAATGTTAAAACACATGACAAGCACATAGCAACGCCAAAAGAAGTGCAATGTAATGGTGCTCAGATGTCTCCCCTGCAAGCCTGCATGGAAGATGCTCTGAGTGTTGCTGTTGCTGGAACTCTAAATAATTCCCTTTTGATAGGGTAGTCGTTATCAAATCCAAGGAGTCTTATGAGCAGCAACTCCTGACTTTGTTCCTTTGCAGCTTGAAAAGCATGAAGGCTTCTTCTGTTGCTTGAAAGACATGTGAAGCTTCAGGTTTTAAACCTCAAATCCTGTTCTTACTTCAGAAGTCGATTGCACAAGCGGACAGTGAATGAATGTCTCTCCATTTCCCTTGCGGTCGGAGCAGATCCTATTCATACTGAGTTTACAAGCAAACACTTCCTTTGGTAAGCTTCCCATGTAGTTCAGCTTTCAAGCTGGCTTCAGGTCTGCCCCAACATCAGATTGGGCGAGTGAGGTAGGCTCTCTTCTCATTGCACTGCATTACTTCCTGCAGCGTTTTGAAGTCACGAAACACACCAAGTTCTTTGTACACTGCTGCATTACTCGTGCATTGAGAGGCTAAGCCCATGCACGGGTATATTCTGCAAGAGGGACACACGTCCCAGAGGTTTACTTGCTTAGCCATCAATCTAATGTTTTTACTCCTTGTAGCTAGTGGCTGGCAGCCTAGAATCCACTGGCACTTCCAGACAGGATTCTCCTCTGAGCATTTCTGGAGCCATGTTATGTGTTTGAAATAATTTGTATTAACTGTCAGTAATTTACAACCAGAAAGTAAATCATTATTTATAGAAGGTATGGAATTTGAAGTCAGTACTTGTCCGTGCCTGTAATGAGGAGCCATCATTTTAAGCACAAACTGCATGATGCTTAGCAAGTCCAAGAGCAAGGTCCTGTATGTGGTTTCAAACTAAAAAGGGAGATTTAGCTTAGATCTTAGGAAGAAATTCCTCTCTGTAAGGGTGGTGAGATGCTGGAACAGGTTACCCAGAGAAGTTGTGGATGCCCCCCTTCCCTGGAAGTGTTCAAGGCCAGGTTGGATGAGGCCATGGGTAACCTCGTCTAGTGAGAGGTGTTGCTGCCCATGGCAGGGGATTGGAACTAAATGATCTCTGAGGTCCCTTTCAACCTAAGCCATTCTATGATTGTAAGGCTTTGGCTGTAGCTACAGAAAGGAAGGTCTGTCCCTTGGGAGATATTCTAACATTTTGCACCCCAGGAAGCCCCTTTCCTAGGTGCATCTTCTTCATCGTGTAGCAGAGCAATATCTATATGGAAAGGTTCAGTTAATGAACCACACAGTACCTCAGGATCCGCACATGGAGATTTGTAGGGAACATGGGGATTAACATTCGCTTGAAATGGCCGTGGAAGTTAGTTTAGTGCAGGTGCACAGTGAATTCTCAGCTAGTTTTGGCCACAGTACTAGGGCTATTCTTGAGAAAAACGTCATGAGACACTTGTGACCACAGGCAGGTAAAACCTTTGTCATCAACCACTCACAAGGAAACATGAGTGTGTCCAAGAGGACATTGTCTAAAATAAGGCAGTGTTCTGGCCTTGACTGTTGAGTCACTGGTATCACTTCCTGCAGCCTTTGCTTTTGCTCTGGTTATTTGTCAGTGGAGCACTGACTTAGGCTAGTCTTTTTGATGCTTCTAGAATGAATAAGATCACAGCTCTGAAGCAGTAATGGTGAAGATGTCCTTGATTCACAGGAATGTGCACTCCTTTTAGCACAAGTGTGCTAAATCTTCCATGAGCTGCCTGCCTGCTTAGTTTTTATCTTTACACATCATGGCTCCACTGATCTGAAAACTTCAGTGCTGAGTTGTAAAATGGAGAATCCTGCTTCATAGGGAGACTGTTCAAGTGAGAGAGCTGTGTTAATGGCTTATGCCGCAGGGTACCACTGAGAGCTGCTATATGTTGATCCCTCTTGCCTTTCCTTTAATCTTTCACTAGCCATTTATTTAGTGCCTCAGAACACTTTGTGGGGCTTCTGTCCCGTGGCAGGAGCAGATTCTCAGCAGGCTTCAGGGACAGACCCTTATCAGTTCCACTGAGGTTTGCTGCATTTGTAAAGCACCCTGTACGGGTAAGAAAAAAACCCAGCCTACTGATACCTCACCTCTGAGTTTCTTTCCTTAAATCTTGTTGCAAAATTTCTGACGTCAAACAGTGAGACACAAATCACCCCGAGAGCTGTTAACGTATGCCTGTTTACATAGGGTATCTTAGAGCCGAAACAGATTAAGATTTGAGGGTTTAACTGCTGTTGAGTTTCCACTTCTGTGAATCATACAGATTGGTTTATTCATCGCAGACACTTAGTTTTATCCTTTAACTCTTTCAAGCTACTTCTGTCCAGAGCAGAGCTTACATCACATGTGGGACACAGGAGGGCAGGGAGGTCACGACTGCCTAACATACCTCAAACTTTGCAAATGAAACAGCAAATAGCTGCCGGTACCTACAGGCACCTAGTGCATCAGTAGTGGTTTATGTCTTGTCAGACCAGCTGATGGGCACAGAAGCCTTCCCCAACTGCTACGGTTAGTCTGTCCCAGCTAACGAAGTGCCAGCGGAGATTCATGCCAATGGCCAAGCCCACAATCTTACCATCTCAGAACAAAAATGACTTGTAAGAACAGAAGAGAATCAGCCATGAAAAATCAACAAGATGGCTCAAATTCCAGGTTCAAAGAAAAATAAAAAAATCCATTCATCATATTAGGATTCTTTGGATATGAGGACATAGTTTACATTCAGAAATGCCAGGCAAACATTTTGAGGATAACTTCATTGGTTTCAGTGCAGAGATGCAGTTTTCTTCAGCAGTTGATTCTGTGCAGTGCATTGCTGACTAGATGGGACTCACACACTTTCATGGCCAACGCTGATGTAAGCACTGGTCTTTTTTCCAGATCACACAGCTGTGGTCATACTTGAGAAGAAGTATCTCTGGTGATAAAGCAAAGAAACCTACCTCTCTTCACCTACACATGCCTCTTCACCTCATATGTGGTTGTTATTAAAACAAAGCTTACTGCTGACAACAACCGGCCCATTTCTTTCTCAATCTGGAGATTGATAAGGATTTCAGAATCTAAAATGCCCCAGCACTCTCTGTTCTCTGATTCATTGAAGCTGCCTAGCTCAGGCTAGAGACCCTGAGAGGAGCAAATTCTCATCCAGAGAGAAGGAAGATCAGGTATTTTGAGGTGGGAATGCAAAAGTAACTTTCCACGTAGAGTGGCAATAAGTGGGTGTTTGATTATTTGTTCTCTTTGTAAAGTGTTTGTTTTCTTCTCCATTCTGCATCACCTCCAGCTGGCAGTTCACATTATTACCTGTAGGTTAGCTAGCCCAGCAGCAGACTGAGGGCAGCTCCCTCAAGGACCACCAGCACTGCTGTAGCCAAGCCTTTCCCTTTAATGTACAACAACAAGGTGTAACCAAGACAGCAATCTTCCTCAGAGCATTACTCACTGGAACATGAGGGCAATGACCATATCAGGAACTGTAGGTATCTAAGGGTGCAATGGTAGAAGCACCACAGCTAGCAAACCAAACCTGCTGCCACCAGTTTGTGGTATCTGGGTATAACTGAGCATTTGTAATGCTGTGTGTCACAGGACGGCACACTCAAGCATTGGGACACTTGCAGAAACTGACTTGCAGCCAAACCAAATGCACCCGTCAGACACACCTGATTCCCGAACCAACCCGAGTCTCTGTTTCTGAGCATTCTGCTTAAAAACAGAGGATATGTAACCACAGACTTCAAAGTTGAAACCAAAAGCTATGAACATCTTGCAGCCTGCCCCCCTCCCTCTGTTTTTTTTCCACAAATGCTGTCATTAACATCTTCCTCTGTGGTACTTCTGAAAATCAGAGGTCCATCTGAAAAACTACACTTGACATCTGAAAGATCCTCAAAGAGATCTGATTTTTAAACAGAACAACTCATACCAGTGCATAATGCTCAGTCATCCCCCAGTGTCTTTCAGCTAGTTCAGAGACAGAAGCACCCATGACCACAGTATTGAGGTTTGAAAAGATGGAGCCGTGGGTTGGAAGACATTATAAAAATTATCCAGCTGATTTCCATGAAGACTCTTGAACACAATAGCTCAGTGCAGATAACAATGGCCCAGTTCCCTTTTTCAGCTGTGAAATCAGCCTGTAGATTAATATTTTTCAAATACAAAACAACAACTCCAGTTTGAAGTGGTTTGCAACTTCTCAGTGCTGCAGGGGTTAATAATGGTCTACAAAAGGAAACTTGTTAGCAAACAGTAACCCAGAATAAAAAGCTTAGCATTTACCTCATCCATCATTCAACCATGGAATCCTGGTGGCTGGACATGACCTCTAGGATCATCAATTCCAGCCCTCATCCCAGCATCTCCCTAACCCCTAAACCCTAATTTTTTAAACACCTCCAGGAATGGGCACTCCACCAGCTCCCTGGGCAGCATGTTCCAGTGCCTAACCACTCTCAGTATAAAATTTCTTCCTAAGATCCAACCTAAAGCTCCCCTGGCACAACTTAAGGCCATTTCTCCTTGTCCTATCATAAGTAATGCAGGAGAAGAGACCAGCAGCAGCCTCGCTACAACCTCCTTTTAGGTACGGAGCAATAAGGTCTCCTCTCAGCCTCGTCTTCTCTAGAATAAACAGCCCCAGTTCCCTCAGCCTCTTTGTCATAGGGCCTGTTCTCTAGACCTACATTTTACAGATGTCAGGTTGTAAATTCAGGGCAAAGGCCAACAAAAATACCTTGTTAACCTGCTAAGGATCCTAAAGCTCAAAGAAACCTGTATTTTCTGCCTCACATATGCCAAGAGATAGAATCATAGAATAGAATC
>VZRI01005142.1:0-22045 GCA_013397515.1 Upupa epops | reverse complement strand
CACAAAAAGAAGAAAAAGATCCATGTAGGTGACACAATCAGATACTCTGCCACAATGTCACTACACACATTCTGAGAAAAAGAAATGAGTAAGTCACCCATTACCAGTCTTTGGCATCAGGTCAGGTTCCCTAGGAGAAAGGGACACACACAGCACAGCAGAGTAGAGCAGCATGAAGGGAGATCTACCCCTAGAACACTTAAAACCCTGATTTCCTTTACTATTTCAAATTGCCTTGACATTCTGCCAAAAGTTTAAGAGTTATCACACATCTAGCTTCTTGCATGAACAGTCCTGTCCAGCTGGACAAATGCCCTTTCAAGCTTCAGTATTCCCACAAACTTTAGCAGTCCCCATCTTTTCCCAGCAGCAAGCCATGAAGAAAATTTCTCTTCCTGCTGTCCTGTAGATCAGGATGGCAGTGGTTGCGTGGCCCAGCCACACAGCAAGTACACAATTGTGCCCGCAGTGGCAAATCAGCCAAGAACACCTAGAGGAGTGACATTTAGCATCTCACTGCTTTGTAGCCATGGTATCACTTTGGGCATGTTATGCTCCACTTCAGAGTGGCTGTACTTCGTGAAGACCTGCAATCTAAGTGGGGTACAATCAGTGCCGAGAATCATAGTCTATATTGTGTCCCTCGAAGGTATAGGCTGCTATGTCCAAAACAGGTGCACTCTTCTTCTATAACCATCTCAGTTTTCAAGCCTGATGAATCAAAAAATAGGAGCAGCATACTCCATTATATGACCTGACCTAATCCTGTCCCACAAGGAAGAAAAATGTTAAAATAATTAGACTTTTTTTTGCAAGTTGATTAGTTGAGTAATAATTAAAAATATCAAAACTATATTTACCTAATATATAACGTAATATTTTTAACCATGCTTCCTAATTCATCCATAACCTCTCAGACTTGTCAATCATGTTCTTCTTAACAACATACTTACTTAAATATTAAACTCTGAGAAGACCCGGTGTTATGTAAGATACTATTTCAAACCAGTGCACAGCACAGCAGCCACTTTTATGACACAAAAATCAAAATTCTGATAATCATGTACACAGGCAAGTTGTCTGTAAACATAATATTCATACTTTGTAGCAGTGGATCAGAAAGCATAACTCATCTTCCTATGTAAGTCGGTAGATACTCAGTATCTTCTCTCATTTTCCTGTATCATAACTCCAAAAGATTGATGGTTGATAGATTATCTTAGGAACAGTAGAGTCTTGAAGAGATAAAGGATGTGCTTACTTCTCTTTAATCTCTCTATGAGACCACTGAGAGAAATAATGCATTGCCATAGGCTTAGATGTCAATATCCCCCTTGTTGAAAAGTACACTTTAAAATTTCCTTCACTGATTCACCAGTTATTACTATTAGCAAAGTCCAATGTCAACAGTAGTTCTGGTCAGACCTTGAAGAATTCTATGCAAAGTTCCAAAGGATTTGCTTGGCTCTACTCAGGAGCATGCACTGATACCAAGAGTTGCTTTTGGTTCCTTGTTTATCTTTTCTATGAGTCAAAACACTACTGATCACTTCTGCCTTTCCTAGCACCTAGCATTGCTCTCCAGATATGTTTTATTTTGATTACCAAAGTACTGGCACTGAAGATGACTCTGAAAACAAAGTGTAGGTTCTGCTCAGCAAAAAAGCCATATGCCCTATCAAGAGGCTGTAAACATACTAATATGTTAATTAATCCACTGACATACAGGCAGTTTCTGAGATGTACTCAGGTAAACAAGAACTGAGGAGTGTCAATGTTATAAAAGGCAATGTGCAACCTATTAATGGCAGATATTTCTGTGAGGAGTGGAAAATTTTAGTGGTAGAAATTAGATGAACTTAAAATATAATATTCTGCCCTTGTTCATGTTAAAGGAAAAAAAGGAAGGAAAATGGTTAAAATACATATATGTATTCCAGTGACAAGAACAATTCTGTGTGCTGTATTCTAAGGATTAAGGAAATATTCTTTGTAGTCTGGATTAAAATTGAATACTTCTACTTCTAAACCAAATTTAAAAATGCAGAATTTAATTGTTACTTCCTTCAGTATTTCTTCTCCTTTTCATGGGCTATTTCTAATGTAGCAAATTAGAAATGCTGTATACAATGTCAAGATTATTTTTTCCATGTAATCTGTAATGATGGCTAAGTGCTTACCCAAGGCTCTTTAGCATGTACTCCAAAATTTGCTGGCTAAAAGTTTTATGCTGCAGTCAATTGGTACTTTCATGGGTGTACCCTGAGGTTTAAAGCACATAGAGGAATACAATTCTGACATCTATTCTTGACCAAGGTTTTAATCAACTGCCTGGGTTGGGATAGCATGTCATTTTATTTTATAGGTTCTTAGCCATATTTGCAGGTTTCGTTTTGTTCGTTTTGTGGGTTTTATTATAGTTCAGCACAACTCTGATCTTTATTAGACCATTCTGTTAAATTGCCTTTCTGAATTCCCTACCTCTTAATAAAACTCTGCCCTTTTTAAAATATTTTTCTGGTGTTGTAGATATTACGTCCTCTCCCTGCTGTGTTGTATTATATTTATTTAGTTTTATTTGCTATGGTCTACATTAATTCAAAAAATACATTTGGTGCTACTGACTGGAATGAAGCAGAGCACCAGTTGAGATATAATATTGTGTGTAAATATATATACGTATGTCCTTGAAATCCACTCTTTAAATCAAAAGGAGGTAAGGTCACGGTTATATAACTTCATACTGCATTATGAGAAAAATAATAGTCTTTAAAACTTTTATTCCAATGTCAATCTGTGATCCCAATATGACTGCTTGTTACTAACAGTCTGATTACTTGTTGTGAAGAAAGTATCTAAACAGATGGGACTTACTAACATGAACAAGTAGAATTTCTCTCAAAGTGAGAAGTCTGGACTGTAATTAACTCTAATTCACATCTGCAGTAAAGTGTCAGGGGTAGAGACCTTGACTTTTCCTTTCTCATCGCTCTTCCAATTTGAAAGGAATACTCTGGTTGATAATACAGACCTAACCCATTTACTGTGCAGACTTACCATGACTTTTCTATATTCAAACACAAAAAGGAAGTGTAGAAAACGTGAAAGGCAGGAGAAGATACCCAGGAAGAATGTTGGGCATACAGCTATGGGACTCTGAAATTTACAGGCCAGCTGGACATGATACAGGTAAATGAAGAGCACGGAAAAAAAAGTCTTGTACTTGGGTATGCTGGCATAGAATGTGTGACTGTACTGAATAATGTCACTCCAATCTTCAAGAAGGGAAAGAAGGAGGACCCAGGTGACTATAAAACAGTCAGCCTCACCTCCATCCCAGGAAAGGTGATGGAACAATTTGTCCTGGATGCTGTCTCTGGGCATATCAAGGACAAGACGGTCATTAGGCATGGCTTCACCAAGAGAAAGTCAAGCTTGATCAACCTGATAGCCTTTTATGAGAACATAACCAGGTGGATAGATGTTGGCAGAGTAGTGGATGTGGGCTATCTTGACTTCATTAAGGCATTTGACAGTCTCACATAGCATCCTTGCAGCCAAACTGAGACAGCGTGGACTGGATGATTGGGTATTGAGGTGGATTGTGAACTGGCTGCAGGATAGAAGCCAGAGAGTGGTGGTCAATAGGGCAGAGTCTAGTTAGAGGCCTGTATCTAGTGAAGTCCCCCAAGGATTGGTACTAGGACCAGTCCTATTTAATTAATTCATTAATGACTTGGATGAGGGATTAGGGTGCACTGTAAGCAAGTCTGCTGATGACACAAAGCTGGATGGTGTTGCCAACAGCCCAGCAGACTGTGCTGCTGTTCAGCAAAACCTGGACAGGCTAGAGAGCTGGGCAGAGAGAAATTTAATGAGGCACAGCAAGTGTAGAGTCTTGCATCTGGTCAAGAAAAACACCAGGTACCAGTATAGTTTGGGGACTGACCTGTTGGAGAGCATTGCAGGAGAAAGGGACCTGGGGGTCCTAGTGGACTTTGAGCCAGCAGTGTGCTCTTCTGGCCAGGAGGGCCAACGGCATCTCTACTCTGCACTAGTGAGACTGCATCTGAAGTATTGTGTCCAGTTCCAGGCCCCTCGGTTCAAGAAGGACACAGAGCTGCTGGAGGGAGGGTGTACTTATGAGAAAAGGCTGAGGGAACTGGGTCTCTTTAGCTTCAGGAAGAGGAGGCTGAGGGGTGACTTCATTAATATCTATAAATATGAGGAGTGGGTGTCAGGAGGATGGAGCCAGGCTCTTCTCAAGGTCATCTGGTGATAAGACAAGGGGCAATGGGTGCAAGCTGGAACATTGGAACTCAGGAATTCAGATTACATCTGCATAAGATGACCTAGAAAAATATCATCTGAATTCGTAGTTGACACTGCTTTGAGCAGAAGGTAGGAGCTGATGTCAATCAGAGATTCCATTGATTCTAAACTACACAATGATTTTTAGACATCATCTTCTATTCTAACTCCTACCAAATCATCCTCCTGAAGATGCTTTCTCCCTTTACAAAAATCTGGCAAATATAGCAAAGAAGTCATAACTAAAGTGAAATTGCATTTTGAAGGGTTTCAGGAACATGATTTTCACTCTCCAGTCAAGAATCATGCTTTCTGGCTGATCTAAAGTAATGTTTTTTTCTGTCACTTTGAAAGTGAGTATATTTTCAGGCAAGTATTAAACCTTAATTGAGTTATAGATTTGAACAGAATAATTGATAAGGAGACCTACCCCTTTGTCAAATGCTGCTGCATTTAGAACTGAAGGTTCTAAAATATTAGCTTTTAATGATGTTATCTTTTTAGATATATCTTTAGTGCTTTGTTTTTCTTTTTCTATTTCTAGAACTAGCATTCTTGATCTTTGCTTGGTCTTCCTTTTGGGTTCTCTCTATTGCATTTCAGAGATCCCAGCTCTTACCAGAACTGATATTGATGGAAATAGCTTGATTCCAAAATCTGGACCTGATACAGAATCCAGACTCTTCAGAAATCTAAAACAATCCATAAGTCTACATAATCATGAGTCTCAAAACACCTTAGATGTCATTTGTGAATATAACAGTTGAGCTTTAATTTTCAATGAATTAGTTCATTACATTAATCATAATTTTGAAATTGATGTTTTTTTCCAGCCTCAGTGATTCACTGTACAGTCTCAGTGACTACTTTATAAACGTGGAAAAGTCAGTGAAATTAATGTTTTTTGGAACAATTTGACAAGATTTTTTGATTCAATGTTGTCTCTTCTGTGTAACCAGAGAAGAAAATATAAAACATGATTAAAAATATCAACTTATATTTTTAATTCTTGAAATAGAAAAAATCTGCCCTTCATACAGGTTAGAAGCTGTTGCATCATCCTGTATTTTAGTCATCTATCTGTATTAATAAAGACAACTCATTCAAATAAAAATATTTTATTATGGATGGGATGAACCAGAGTCCTGCAAATTAATTCAGCTTCCTTTAACCTTGAATGTTTTCTACAAATGCTTTGCTAGGGAAAATTTAGTCTTGCAATTTCAACAGAAAGTTGTGTCTATATAATGCGTATATAATAATGCATTGTGCTACACTGTTGCTCCACTATGTCAGAAAAAGACAAAACTATGTAGTAAATTGTTTTATTAAAAGAGATGATTGCTTAATGGTACAGTACATCATAATAGACCTTTTTGCCTTTATGCTTGATAAACACAAATCAGATGATAACACTTTAGTTTAATGATAGGCTGATTAATACTGAATTACAAAAGCACTATGAAAATTCATATGATGTTTCCATTAACAGCAATAAAATAAAATATGTTATTATTACTGTTGTTACAATGAACAGTACATCAAATTACTAGTGATAGAACAATCATATTGGTGCTTCAGGAAAAATATAATTTTATGGCTTCTCCCCCTCCCCAAGAGCTGTTGTTGTAGCAATTATTATACTTAAATAATCAGAAATATTATAACCACAATGTTGTATGTTTATTATGTCTTTTAATTTTTAATTTTAAGAAGTCACATTTCATCTTAATGATTTGTGAATGCAAAGAATTATGATACAGACCATAAAATACTATAGTAAAATGTAACTTCAGAGTGGTTTGAAATTTGACCTATACCAACTTATTTTTCAATTACTTTTCTATAGTCTTCCATTTAATTGTGATTTTTGCATGTGGCAGCTGAATTGTGAGGTAACCTAAAAACAGTTTGCTCAGAATTCAAACTCAGTTAGTTTAGAAATTTCTCATATTAGAAATCTTTGTGCAATCTAAGTGTAAATTTCTAGCAATTAACTCTTTAGTGTTTAGTGATACACTGAATGTCTTCATTATTCATATCAGAAGTGTACTCATTATTCTCTTTATGCTCTTTCTGTAAAGAAGTGGTAGGAGATTGTTTCCATATTCAAATACAGATGTAATTGAATCAGCTGTAGTCATTCAGGATAAGTTTCCTTACATACTACATTATAGTACATGTAAAGTAAATATAAATAAGTTATCTTTTAATTACATTTTGTAGGGAAATAAATTGACTGTACAATGTTGTTGCAACATGTTAATAAACCTGTGGCATGACGTGCAAAATTAGAGTGTACATAAATATCTGAACTGTTGTAGTGTTATGAGTTTGGCATGTAGAATTTTTTTCTGTTTTGAGTTTTCTGTGCTTTTGTGCAGGAAGAGCACATTTCATCTTCCCCCAGCCAGAGTGGTGTTATCAGGAGAGGTGGAGAGAGCTCCTTTATAAAGGGAGGGCCACTTCGATATTTTTCTCTTCTTTGGAGTTCTTTCCCCTAGGATACTTATGGAGCATAGCTCACCTGCTGCAGCTCTGCCAAGCGGCCACCCCCAACACCAAAGTGTGGGGGGTGCCCAAACAGCCCCTGAGCTGACTGGCTCCTGGCCTCTTCACCAGAATCACACTAGAGTTAGGCGTGGTGCAGCAGCATGGCTCCCCATCCCTGTGAGCCTGCTGAGGTGTCAACATAGCAGCCACCACAGCTACAAACACCCACGCAACTGGCTGTGTTATAGCCGTAAATATCCCACCTGCTGCCTCAACTAAGCTGCTGCTGGTTCCTGTCAGGCACAGCACTGCTAAACTGCTGCTGGATATGGGCTGAGCCCTGGACATGGAACTAGCCCAGTAGCTGGGCATGGAGGTTACACATGGCTCAGCCACAGTTGTGCCTCCTAGAATGGAGCAGCCAAACTCCACTGCTTGTTGGAGCAATGTCTTGCAACTCCATCTGCCTGAAGACAACAGAGATTTGGTAAGCTCAGCTCCTCCCCTAGAACTGTAACTGTTAGGAGGGAAAGAGAGCGCCCTGAAGAAAGGAGCTGAAGTTGTGGCTTCCATCTTTCTTTTGCCAAAATGATGTGATGCTTGATACTTGATCAGTGCCATTTTCTCTTTGTTCTTGCCATGGGCATGGCAGTCACATGGTGGCCATGTGACTGACCATGAGACTGAGGTGCTGTTAAGCTGTGTCACAGCTCTGCAACAAACTAAGGAACTGAGAAATACTTGAGCAAGCCGGAGAAAAGAAGCTCCAGGGGGCGTTTGAAGTCTCCTTCATGCTTGGCTGGACTCTGAATGCAGAAGAAGCAGAGGGAAATTGATTTCTTAAACCTTTGGCAAAGAGAGAGAGAGACTAGGGGTTTAAATGTATGTTCCTGCACCAGAGATGCTTTTTGCCACCTGGGGACAAGGCTTGTCTGGCTGGTGTCTAATGGCCATGCATGCTGCTCCCTCGAAGAATTCACCAAGGGCTGCCATTGCTGGGAGCTGCTGCTGCCGCCAAAAGGCAACCATTGCTGAAAGAGCTGCCATTGACAGTGAAAGTGAATGGGAAAGGGAGATGCAGGTTATGGATGATTGGAAAAGGGACTTTTCCATGATATGCAAAGCAGGGAGGAAGCCTCTGAAATGTCCTGAGGTGGAGGGGTATCTCTTATCTCCTTTTATCAACATAAACTCTTTTCCCCAGGGGCTCTTGTCTGAAGCCAAAAATCACTATGTAATCTCTCATTTTCCTCAGAATGTGTATAATAGTGTTGTGACAAAGTTTATTATTTGTCACAAAATAATCATAAGTCACCCACTTATTTGGGTGTTTTCCTTTCTTTTTCTTGGGTGTGGGTTCAATAAATCCTTTATTTTCAGCAAAACTGCCTCATTGTCTGGTAAATTCTCATAGAAGGGTGATTGATGTGTTTAGATTCCCCCCACCAAACAAAAAAGACCCAATCAAGGTCAGTGGTTGCCTTGTCAACCTGCTACATACAGCAACCCTAACAAAATAAGAAGCAGCTTTGTACTAAAGTTTAGGCTCTACAAATTGGCTTGAAAGTCTCGTGCCCAAAATCTTTATGTACATGTTCTACAGTTTTAGATGAATGTGCTCTTAAAACATCCAGAGTTTAAAGATTTTATATACCTAGAGGCTCTTTTATGGCACTTCTTGGAGCATTTTATTCAAATGGCATCTATCCACTTCTCTAATTGCAGAACTCAGACTAAACAAATGGGCAAATGACTGTAATTCATTTCAAAAGTAAAAGAATTTCAAAAACCCATTTCAAGGATTAATCCATGGGGACCACACAGCAGTTTTCCTCTTCCCTGAGATGTTTCTTTTATAAGTCACCCTTGTCGGCACAAATTTTGATTTTAAAATACTTGCTAAAAGGACCCCGTAGACATTACTTGCACTTACTGCATTCATTTCAGATTCTGTGAAGCAATGGGGAAATGTGTTCATCTCACCATTCTACAATCTACAGAGATTTCATTTGGAAGGAGTCTTGTCAAGGTGGTATTTTTTCTTTCCTTAATAGTTGTATGAGGCAGAGGGAAGTGATTTCTGTTCAGCACTGAACCATCAGGAGAAGGAAAGTCTAATTTGAGGGGTCAGAGTTCTCCAAGGAAGTTGGAGAAGAATTAATCTTCAAGCATAACAAGAACAGAATTTTTGGCTTTTGTTTACTGACACAATAATTATTTTTTTCACTCTGCTAAACATACAAATTATTTGTGCTTGGCATTGGGAAGCTAATGTGAAAACTAATATAGAGAAACTGAAATACAGAATTCTAAAATAGACTTTCTTAGAGCTAAAAACTAAAAATTTGCCCAAATATTCCTAAATTGAATAATAAGAACTTAAGACCACACGATACTCATTTCCAGAGGAGACAGAATGTCTCCTGTTTATCACTAATGTGATCATGAATGTCTCATGTTTATCACTAATCCTCCAAAGAGAGGACTCTTGCATATTTATAGCATGCTTCCAGATTACAATTAGCAGTTACTCAGTCCAAATGTGAGTTTGCAAGATTATGAAGCAATAAAAATCATGCATTTGGATAAAATCCAAATTGTGGATAAAAGTAAAAATTATAAAGGATACTTTAAGGAATATACTTGCCTTGCTATTGACCTGTCTCTTTTCAAACCATCCTCTTCAGTTTTCCTGTTTGTTAAAGAAAAATGATGATTTTGAACAATTCTATGACAACTGTTGCAGTTTAACAGTGAAAGATGTTTACTAAATCCTGGAAATTGTTGTGTCTTATTCCTGATAGTTCTGAAAAACAACTAGGCCAGACCCACTGATGGATAATTTTGCTACATACCTTTTATTTTTATTGTTAAAATATTTTTTCTGGATTTAATTGCCAAAAATGAAGATCATATAAAAACATATTCACAAACTAAAAATTTGTGGAAAAATAAACAAGCCACAAACTAACATGAATAAAGTAGTTGTTACATTACAAACAGAGTTCTTGGCAGTAAACAATTTCTTTTTCACTTTTTATCTATGTATAGATATATAGATTAAAAGACTACTTGTAAGATACAATATTTCTTTTTCTAATTAGATATTTCCATAAAAACATCTTTGATAGCATTCAATATATTTCTCTCTACAAGAAGGTGAGTTACCTGCAAGGCAGATAACAGAATTCTACAGCTGAATAAAATACCTGCATATGGAAATTGACATTGAACTTATTAAACAATATTATGAGGCAAATCATTTAGTCTCTGTACATAGCTGAAGTTCATGACTGCTATTTCAAACAGTATTCCTCTATTATTCAACAGTTTTAAACAATGAAACAAAGTCACTAAGCTCTGCAACTCTTGAATCAAAAAGACACTTACCTAAAAAATATACTGAATTTGTAAAGAATTCTTCAAGTTAATGACTGATTGATTTGAAATCCAAACCACACAGCTGCTCACACAAACCTTCCCCTGTGACAGGAAAGTTACAACAAAAGGTTTAGGGGTTGAGAGAAATGGCATTTGTATAAACAGCCATTTATAGTCATGGGCAAAAGACAGAATTCACTTGGGGAAAACAAAATAAAATTTAACTTAAATAACAAAACCCCATCAACAATTACAGGGAGAGATACAAGTGGTTCTTAACTGCAACTTTCTGGACACAACTTTGCTACCTCCTACCCCTTGTGGGAAAATCCCTTGCAATATGGTATCCTTCCTACAGGATACAGTCCTTTATGAACTGTGGCTAGCACATGGCACCTCCTGAGGGCTGTTATGCTCCCCATAACAGTCTGCTTCAGTCCTGAAAGGACCGTTACCGTGCGTAAAATTGCTCTCCTCCACATTGCAGTCACCCTTCACTGCTCATCTTTGAGGTTTCCAGTGGCTCACTCTCACCACTAGCTGATGGGCAATGTCTATTCAGGCCTGTCTTCTCTTGTTCTTCCTCCTCATTGACCTGGATGACCACATGGCTATATCTCTCACTCCTAACCAAACGGAGTTCCCAACAAAAGGCCCCAAACAAACAAGAAACAGGGAGTTGCTCAACAGGTTTTCCCCTCTAAATAGGTTTATTTGCAGAGGTGTGGATTGGCTCAGCCTTAGCCACAGGCAACTATGACCAGGAGCTGGGAGTAATTTTTCCAAAGCTTCTTACAGGAGATTTCTGTAAGTCTCCTCCACTGCAAAAGCCTGCCAGACACAAACCACATTCACCACCAAACAAATCATAAGGAAATGTAGATATGTTCTTTGATTACAGAAAGCAAGCATATAAATAAATAAATATTCTTTTGTAAGCCTCTTAACAGAAAAAAAAAAAGAACATACATCGACATAAGAAATCACCTGTTATTGTAAAGCAAGATCAGACAGTACCTGACAGTTACTTCTTCAGCCTCCAGTGGGGGAGTTTCTGTAATCTCTGCTAAAATACATTTCTGTGCTTCACTACTGTAGAAAGCTTGCACTGATAATGTAAACCAGACAGTCCTGGATGTGATGCCCACACGGACTGCTCTAACCAAAAGGAGGAATACCTTCTTTCCAGTGTGTTTTTATTACACTTTCATTATACATTTACCCATTAACATTTGTTCTCTCTGCTGCATGTCTATCTAGTTTTTCTAAGTCTGTTTCTCATGTCTAATAATTTTCCTTATTCATCTCTGAACCCTAGCATTGCTATTCAACTGTGGCAGATTCTGTTTGGCAGAATTCATGCCAGTGCTGAATATAATAAAACAGCATGTCTCATGTCTCATGGACAATAATCTGTCTATACATGTGTTTCCCTTTATGGTAATTGTATGACATTGTTGATTCAAGTTCAGTTTATAATCCATTAGATGCTTGGGTTCCTTTCAACAGTGACAGTGTCTAGTCATTTGTTTCTCATCTTGAATTTATGGCAGTTGATTATTTCTCCTGAGTGCATAGCTTGTCATTATTCCTTACTGAAGTGTATTTTTGCTCTTCAAATTGTGTCTCCAATTGGCAATGATCATGTCAAATTCTGTCCTGTTTGTAAATAGAAACACTTTAAAACAACAAAAAAATTGTTGTTTATTATTCTGTCAACTCCCTTGGACAGATGCATCACAAAATCATCTTGTTTCTACAGGTAATTTACTACAATATTACTCATATTACTGAATCACGCTTTGATCTTAGCTAATTAAACAATCTTTTAATTTATTAATGAAAACTCCTTAAAAATCCTGTTTGTCTTAGTCTAAAGCTATGTTTTTACTTCTTTCCAAAACACTGAATGAATCTAAAACTTGAAGAAATAAGCAAGAACAGTCAAGCAAAATGTTATTAATGTAAATGAACTAAACTTCTAAGTTAAATAATCTAAAGCAAATTTAGAAGTAGAAAATCCAAACACATAGAAGATTATTCCTTCTTTGTCATGCATTTTTGAGTGTTTTCATACTTTAAATGGTGTAAGATATCAATATTATAAAACATTTCTGTATGTTTTTGTTGATCGTGACATGCATTTTTCACCAAAGACAATTTCTGCATGCACTGATTGTAAGAAAGATTCAGTAATGATTAATGTCTAATGTTGGATTGCTTTGAGGCATTTTCTATGCAGAGATGGCCCCTGGGAAGCCATGTAGATAGTTCAGCCCTGAGCTGTCCATTAGCATTAGACCTAACAGAACAGTGCTGCAACATTCAAAGAATTGAAACCTGAACTTAGCTCTTAAATCCCTAGAAGAGTATCTCTTGAATCTCAATTCAAACCACTGTTCTTTATAAACAGAGATAAAGAACAGCTGGAAAAGTTTTCCTGTCATGTCCAGAGTACCACCTTGTGTGTCCAAATGATCCCAAAAGGGCTAAAGGGAAACAGAAAGGTAAGGGAAGATTTACTGCATTGCCAAAGATAAACATGCCAGATAGTATAACTCAGTCAGGCATAGTCTTGCCCACAGTTATATACGTCAGGGGATAAAAACCCTAAGATTCAGGTTAGATGAATCCAATAATTTGTCTGTATGGTGATCCTTCCTTCCTTGGTTAGAATATAACAGGGGTAATTGAATATTTAATATTCTGTAAGTTTGGAGCTGAGGACTACTTGCTTTTTAGGTGTAATAGGGCATTCTTCCATTATATCCACAAAAACCTCTAATAGTGTTGCATTAGTAAACCTGTAAGTGTAATTCAAATTCATTAAGCTGCTTTTCATTGTAAGCAAAGCTTAAATAAGTTTTTAGGTAAGGCTTTAACTGAGCCACTTAAATCTGCATGTGAAGCTCAAAATTAATTTGCTTGAACCTTGCTATGCAGTCCCTTTTCATCACAATGTCATGATCAAATTTTGGATCATATAGATTTCTTACACCAGTGCTTATTAGCAGCTCTTGGACCCTGCCTGTTTTCCTTGTCGGTCCAGTTCTTTGTCCTGTAGATAAGTTTGTTGATAACTCAGCTCTAGCTCTAGATAAAACAGTCTTTGTGTCTTGCTCCTTGGTAGAAAACTCTAGCAGGCTTAGATCTGGTTTATTTGATTCCAATCAAAGATTTCATCTGTTCTCACCTCTAGCTTAATAGAACACATCTAGTTTCTAGAGGACGTCTTGGTTACCAGATATTCTGAAATAGCGTGCTCAGTCATGTCTGGTGAATGTTTCTAGTTTGTATCCAAACCCAAAAAGATTGATAACTGAATTGCTCTGCTTATGTGCTTTTGGTCTGAATTTGGTAATTTGGAGTTGATACCTGTAATAGCATACATTTGGATAACAGGCAAGGAAATGGTACAATTTCAGTGGTTTTTGTTTGTTTATTTGTTTAGATATTGCTTTTTCTTTCCTTTGCTTTTTTCTTTTTCCTTCCTAACAAACTCTGTTTTGATATACAAACATGGTTTGGTCCATGACAAGCTTTCTTATTGGATGCCTTTATAGTGATATAGATTTTACTTGACCTGTAAATACCTGAGGACAATGACACAAGGAGGTTTGGTTAAGGTGCCTTTGAAAAGCAGGTTTTTTCTCAGAGAAAAAACTTCTGTTAATCCTGTTCAGAGGGTCTACTGTTCCTTATGAGAGTGCGTAAGTGGCAAAAGAGGAATGCTGGGATGGTAAATTTCAGTAGTCCCAGAATATGAAAAGCCTACTACAGTGTTCTTTTATTTTTTGGTGATTCTGTCTGCATTCAGGCATTTCTACTTGACACATTAAACCTCTATGGGTATTTATGTGCATTTCTCAAGGAAACACTTAGGCAACATTTTCAGTGGTAGTTTTTTTGTGTTGTTTTTGAGGTGAATTTTGATCAACAATACAGTAAAAAGTTTTAAATAGTTGAATTTACAGTTATATTATCATTACAAACCCACTGATAGGCAAAGTTCTTCTGACCTAATAAGGGCTTTATAGATAATTACAGAATCACAGAATTGTTGAGTCTGCTCAATAAAAACCTCTGAGATTGTCAAGCCCAGCCTATGACCTAATACCACCATATTAGCTAGACCATTGCACTAAGAGCTAAGTGTTAATTAATAAGATATCCTGCATTAGTAGTGACAAAAGTGTGTTTTTTTCTAATGCTCACAAATATCTTCAATGCTAAACATGCTTACAGACAAGGAAACTGCTTCTTAAGTTTTCTTTACCTCTAATACTTTACGTCCTTTTGTTTCAAGATTACTTTTTTACTAAGTCTTTCAGGATGTTTTTAAAAATTTTCAGGAAACTTAAGTGGATGTCTTTGCACCATAAAGAAAGTTTTCAAAGAAAAAGGTTGTCAAAACTGAGAAGTATCTTTGTACTGGAGGGATGAAGTTAGAAAGAAAAATAATGAGGTCAAATGGATTTTAGGTACTGGTCATTATTGTACAATACCCTTTAGTCAAATGCAGCTATTAGAGATTAATGATGTTCTTAAAATTTCTTGTACAACAGCAGTCTCTCTTTAACATTGCTGACCTGTAAAACAGCTATTCCACAAAATCCATTTACTTCTGACAGCTCCAATTCTCCCTAAACTGGTTTTATTGTTTTTTTAAGAAAAAAAAAAAAAAACAAGGAGGAAGACATGATGGGAAAGAAAATATGAAAAAAAATTAGATGGAAAATGCAGAAATAAAATAATGGATGTGTAATGAGGAAGGAAACAAATGGAAGAGAAAAGCTGAATTACATGCAATCATTATGTCCTTCTTTGTGTAAATATATATACATATATATATATATATAAAGAGGTTTTCTTGGGAAACTTTTAATGTTGGGAATAATGCATACAGGGGGAGAATTTTGTCCATAGTCCTGCTGGCCACACTATTCCTGATACAAGCAAGGATGCTGTTGGTCTTTCATGCACCTGGACACACTGCTACCTCATATTTAGCTGGTTGTCAGTCAGTAATCCCGGGTTCCCTCTCTGCCAGACCGCTCTTCAAAAATTCATCCCTCAGTCTGTAGCTCTGCTGGGAGGGTATTTAGGCCAAAATGTAGGACTCTGCACGTGACCTTGTTAAACCTTATGCTTTTGGCCTCTGCCCATTGACCCAGTTTGTCCAGATCTCTCTGCAGCATCTTCCTCACCTCCAGCATATCGATACTCCCTCTCAATATGGTGTCACTCACAAATTTGCTAAGGCTACACTCAATTCATAGATTCATATAATGGTTTAGGTTGGAAGGGACCTTAGAGGCCATCTAACACCCTGCCACAATCACGGACACCCCGCCACTAGACCAGAATGCTCAAGGCTCCATCCAATCTGGCCTTGAACACTTCCACGGAGGGGACATCCGCAACCTCCCTGGGCAACCTGGTCCAGTGTCTCACCATCCTCACTGCGAAGAATTTCCTCCTGATTTCCAGTCTAAACCTACCCTCTTCCAGCTTGAAACCATTACCCCTGGTCCTACCACTACAAGCCCTTGTAAACAGCCCCTCCCCAGCTTTCCTGTAGCTCTGTCAGATACTCAAAGTCTGCTACAACATCTCCCTTGAGTCTCCTCTTCTCCAGGCTGAACAGCCCCAACTGTCTTAGCCTGTCCATGTAGGAGAGGTGCTCCAGCCCTCCAGTCATTCTCGTGACCCTGCTCTGCACATGTTCCAACACTTCAATATCTTTTGTGTGTTGGAGGCTCTAGAACTGGATGCAGTACTCCAGATGGTGTGTCATGAGAGCAGAATAGGAGGGATCACCTCCCTCGATCTACTTGTTATTCTCTTGATGCAGACTATCATGTGGTTGGCTTTCTGGGCCACAAGCAGATAATTTACCTCCTTGCATTTTACACAGATGCTCTCCCTGTCATCTTCCTAGAAGAGAGACAGGCTGAGGTACTCCCCACAGCCACTCCCCTGCACAGCCACATGCCTGTTGAGAGGGTACCGTCTGTGTCCCCACACGTTTTTGCCTGCTCATTTTTGTCCTAGGACTAATCATTGATAGTTAGGTGTAAAAAAGAAAAAAGGAAAAACCCGTACAACACACCACGCCCCAGAACTGCCACGGTGTTTTAAAGCCCTGGGGTGGTTGCAGCTCCACCCACACCTGGCCCACCTCTCTCTTGAGATCAGTTTACAAAGGGTGAAGGGGGTGTCTGCTTACCATGCTGCCTGTAGTTAGAAAAAGGCCTTTATTCCAAGCTCTCTCACCTTGAGCTACTGAACTGTAACAGGGACATCAGTTCTGAAGGTAGATCAGCTGTGTCTGTATGTTGAATTCCAAGGGAAAAAACTTAGAACATTTTTTTCACAACAATTTCACTCATGAAGCAGTAATTTAGAGGTAAACATGGAAGATACAAATGTGCCATATAGTTGTACTGTCTACACAAGAATAGAGCAGAACATGTGCTTCTTGAGACCTGAGGTCTCTTTTTCACTCCTTTGGACCTTAGGCTATTAAATAATTTTAACTATGCACACACATTCTTTTTTCTTCAATTGCTAGTTACGATATATGTTTTTTTAAAAAAAGAAATCAGGCACCCATCCATGTTTTACAATCCTTGACTGTCTTCCAGTACTACAGGGTGATGTAGCCATATAGGTGACAGAGTACAGCTGGTATGCAGAATTTAGCCAGTTTTATTTTTCCATTCTTTTAGTATCTTCTCTAATGATGACATTGATTTCCTTCAGTGGAAATGATTTTCAATCAAAATGGAAGAGATTGTTTTAGTAAATGGAGTGTCAAGCTGTGCTTTAAAAAATGTATGTGAAATTTGCTTCTGGGTCATTTTCAGCTTTTTTATATGCCACAGGAAGCTAGGGTTGAAACTGCAATGATTGCAAATACAGTTTAGAGGCAGGAGTACAAGAGAAAGCATGCTAAACAATAAAAGATAGAATTGGAGAGTTAGTAGTTACAAATAAACACAAACCAAACAAACCAAACAATCAATAAAAACAAAACAACACAGAGAAAGAAAAATATGAAAGCAGGTACTTGACTTCAAACTCCTGCAGGCAATTCCACAATAACAAGCTTTTTCCACTTCCAAAGTCTTGAGTTTATGGTGTCTGCAAGGGTTCCGATTTCAATAAAATTCCTTCCCCAGTCAGAAACTAGATTTTAGATTCATGTTTTCTGAATGCTAAAAACTTCCACAAAGTTGAAACTGAAATGTCTTGCTGTTAGTAAATTCTCTTTCATGCATAGTTATGCCTCACTCTTTTTAGTTTCCATGTTTTCTTTCTTTCTTTTGCTTGTTCAGATACCATGCAGAAAAAAAAGATACAAAAATATTCTTTCTGCTTTAATAAATAAAGCCCAGAAGTGGGGCTAGAATGCCCATTCTACCTCTAAGCAATCAGAAAATATTCAGTGGCTTGCTCCTGTTTCCTTTTACATCTTCTATCCACAGCTTGGTCATATTCAAACAGTATCTGTAGCGAAGAAGAAAGATAGAAAAGATGAACACTGTGAGGTGAAGCTTTTTGTTGAGAAATAATGGAAAACCAATGGAAGATAGTTAAGCATAGATCTTCCCCTTTAAAAAGCAAGTCAGCAAAAGTGAATCCAGGGCTCTCCAGAATTCAGTTTTCTCATCTGAGCAGACAGCTGCTGCCACACCACGCTGAATTGGCAAGCATATTTTTAATTACTCAGCCCTCCCAGAAGGCAATACTTCAGCCGTGATGATTTCTAGAGCTCCAGTGGGAACTGATTTCAGCTCTTTAGAATATTTACAGGAACTGCTTTATTAACATTTCACTATATATAAGAAACTTTTTTCCTGCCTTAAAGCCTGTTGAACTATTAAAAAGCCAACTTCCCCACTTTCATGTCACTGTTGCTATAAATATATAATAAGTTTATGGCATATATGGAGTATATGGAAGTATGGAATAATGTATACTACTAGTCCTCTAAACTAATCCTACAAACAGGATTTCTCTTTAATTCCTTGCAGAGAATATGCTTGAAGGCTTTAAACTTCTTGAGGGTCATGGAGGGGTTAAGAGAGGAATTTCTATTGTTCAAATAAGCCATCCAAAAGCATGCTTTTATGGACAGTTTTGTGTGCAGAAATAAGTAATTCTTTGTCAGTTAAGCAAACTTTTAGTAGAACTTTAAGGGGAAGTGTGAGAAGGAATCATCTCTTTCCCTTGCACTCACAGACGGCCATAGTAACATAAAAGCTTACAACTTAGTCTGCTTTGAAGAAGTTTGAGAATTGATTTAAAATATTTACACCTCAGTATTTAGGTATCGTTATCTGATGGGTAAAAATATTTTGGTAATTGTAAACAAGGAAAAACAGAAGTTTTCAAGTAAGGTGAGCAACTAACTTTCCTCAGCTTTTTGTGTTGCTTTGAAGTAACATCTACTACAATAAGTCTTAGTGTTTAATAATGAAGATTTGTATTTCTTATTCACAATATATGCTTTAATATATGCCAATTACCTGAGTGAGTCCAACATTATTTTTACCTCTCAAAGTCATTAAAAAAATTCTTTTGTAGAAATTAATATATTTAATTTTATACTATACAAATAATTTCCAAGAATTTAGTTTTAGAAAAGTCTAGATTTCCTAGAAGTCAGTGAAAAATCATGTTTTAAAATCAAAATTGTGAATTTTTTTTTTAATTTCATTTTAGTTTGGTTTAGGTTATGGAAAAGCAAGGTCCAGTTGACTTGGAAGGTAATTTACATAATCTATAATGACTTTTTTCTTATTTGTGTAATTTGTTTGTGTTCATCACTTTAGATACACAGAAATACAAAGATACAATTATTCTATTAAGCATTTTTTTCTAAATTGTTCAACAACTATTTCATTTTTTTTTGCTTTTATTGTAATTTTACTGTCACTAATAGTAAATCTTAAATGTAGAAATACTATTATTTCCTCAACTTGTTAAAAAAGTAAACAGTGATGAAACTGAATTACATACATTGAAGTTTGTTGCTTCTTTTATACGGATATGAAAATTGCCTGCTAAGACTGTGTGAGAAGTTTTTGTATGTATTACATGACTCTGAATTTTTATTGCTGAAATAAGTAGCCTTGTCACTATTGAATAATGGGGATAACATTAGTTATAAAAATATAAATATAGACTGACTTTGAAGAAGCATGAGTTAAAATAGTTTACGAATATCTGTAAAAATAATTACTATTTAATAAAAAGAGACTAATTAGTTGTCTAAACCACTCTACATTACTTTGGTTTTTTAGGCTTTATAGTTTTCCGTTTTCACAATTTTTCTTCACTGTGTTCTTTGTAGATAAAAATGTGTTATAGTGAAATCATACTTCTCCCTTCCTTCTCTGTTCTCTAACATGAAAAGATTCGTCAAATCTATTAATGTTCGGGCTGAAGACTATGTATCCCACTTATGTACTTCAAAACCATAATCCATTCAACTTCCTCATCTACTTTTTTTTTTTCCTTTATTCATTCTCTCTGTGGCACTAATACATGTTATATTCAATGTTTATGCTATGGCAACAATATCAATGTGTCTCGGTTTAGGAAGACAGGTACCAAATTCTTTCAATTTAAAGGCCTTCAGGCAAAAGATTTCAGAAAAAGGAACAACAATTCTTTATTAAGAAGACTAAGAACACCCAATAGTACACCCAAACAACCAGTCAAAAGAAAAGTCCTAGGGATCCCGACAGAGCAAAACCTGTCCCAGTTCAGTTTTTTCCGGAGCGGCTGTTGTGGAGAGCCCCCTCCTCGGTGCGGGCGCAGACAGAGGTCGCAGCAGGTGGCAGAAGAGCCAGCAGTCACAGCAGCAGCTCTGTTCGGTGCGGAAAACANATACTTAAGAAAATATCACCCCACCTGGTTTTAACAATTGAATCGGTACGAGGCATTCACTCCCCCACCCTAAGACATATCGCCCCACCTGGTTTTAACAATTGGGTCAGGCATTCACTCCCCCCATCCCCCTGAAGTTACAAAAAAACAAAACCATACAGCTTCTCAACTGCTTTCAACAGATGAAAATAGAATACAAACTTCTTGATTCCATAACCCAAGACACAATGATAGATTTCTATTCTGAAGATTCCCTTTCAGGGAACTTAAGCTACAGTAACTGGTTGTCATCTAAATTTCTTAGAAAAAGTTATTTTCTAGCAAATGAACAACATATGTTTATGTATTTTTTTCCTTTAATGTACTGTTTACATGTGGAATACTTACTCATAGAATTACAGAATTATTGAGGCTGGAAATGACTAGTTAAATCAAGTCCAGCCTATGAGCTAATGTCACCACACATGTTAGACCATGGCACTACCACATCCAGTTTTATCTTAAACAAGTCCATAGACAGGGACTCCAACAGTTCCCTGGGCAGTCTATTCCAATGCTTAATCACTCTTTGTGTGAGAAAATCTTAATATTCAACCTCACCCTCCCATGGCACAGCATGCCATGTCCTCTCATCCTGTCACTAGTTGCCTTGTAGAAGAGCCTGATTCCCATGTGACTACAACCTCCCTTCAGGTAGTTGTAGAGAGTCATAAGGACCTCATGAGTCTTCTCTTCTCCAGGCTAAACAACCCCAGCTCTCTCAGCCTCTCCTCATAAGACTTTCCCTCTAGTTCCTTCACCAGCCTTCTTGCTCCCCTCTGGACCTGCTCCAGCATCTCAATATATTTCCTGAAGTGAGAATGCCCAAGACTGTATACAGTATTGAAGGTGAGGCCTCACCAATAATGCAGTTTGTCTAGGAGCACGTATTTGTACCATCTTCAACCACATTTAGACTGTGAAATTAAGTGCAGGAGTAATTATGTATTGCTCAGATGTCAGCAAATCCACTACTATTTCTTAATATTATTATGTATGTAATATGGTCTGAAACCTAAGTATTACCATGGGCTAGAGGCACTTTTTGGTTGAAAAAACTAATAAAGTATTTGATAAGATTGACAAAATTCTACAAAATCACCTACCTTTGAAGCCTTGGGTGATTACAGAATGTTTTTATAGGAAAGTAATATAAAAAACCCCAAACTTCCATGGCTCTATGCAATAATGAAAAGCATTCATAATTTCCTTCATTGGTTACTCAAGGACAAATGTCAGAGGAAGGAAACAGGTATATTAGAAAAGATTGAAACATAATTATTCTGCTGAAACAATAAAAAAATGCAAAGCTTCTGACACAAATTGAATATAAAGCCTTAGAGAAAATTAACAATATTAGCAAAACCTCTCCAGATATTTTTTTTTAACTTTGAAGAAGAAAAATCTAATGTATTGTTTGAATTTATCTTCAGAGACCAAAACTACTTCAAAAGAAATGTAATGCAGGCCTTTTTCTTTCTTGTAATCACACAGAAACTTTACAACTTGAAAGGTTACAGTTGCAGAAAAGCCTAGTATAATGCTGATTTTCCAGGGCTTATTATCACAAATATAATATACGGTGCAAAAACAGAGCCAAAAAATCTGCTGTGTATCAATTGTGACTCATAATAATTATCAACCTGGTAATGCAGCTGGAGCTGTATCTCTTCCTAAAAATGTGGGAAGTACTTAATTAGTATCTTGCCACAAAATTAAACTAAGTCTGACCTGTTGCAGTGAACATTACATGATCTGTTCATTTTCCTCTGGGAGACCGTAGCTTGACCACTCACCGAGTTGTACACCAATATGGTGAACAGCAAATGGCGTTTATTATCACGTGGCATACACTTATATACCCCATGCCCTTCGTGTACACCCCACAAGGCTGCATGTGCATGTCTTGGTTTGGGAAGAC
>VZRI01005140.1:6599-28537 GCA_013397515.1 Upupa epops | reverse complement strand
CTCCAACAGGTCAGCCCCCAAACTATACTGGTGCCTGGGGTTGTTCTTGCCCAGATGTCAGACTCTACACTGACCCTTGTCGTAATTAATTACATTTTTCTCTGCCCAGCAATCTAGTCTGTCCAGGTCTCACTGAATGGCGGCAGTCTGCTGGGGTGTCCTGCTGAATGAGGTGGGTGCCCTGAAGACAGAGTGTACAGAGAAAGCAGAGATACCGAACACCTTCTTTGCCTCCATCTATATTTCTGGGAGATGTCCAGATATCAAAGCCCAGACTGCTGAAGCTCCAGAGGAAGTAGAGGTAAGAGAGGAGTCTGCCTTGGTTGATGGGGACTGGGTTAGGAATAAGCTGAACAAACTGCATATAAATAAATCCATGGGCCTTGATGGGATGTCCTAAGGGAGATGGCGGAAGTCATTGAATAACCCCAAGCAAACCAGATGTAGCTCAAACTAAAATGCCAGTGGTGGGTTAGTGGGTGACAATGGACCACCTTGCTTTCCTGTCACTTCTTGGCATTTCTTGGACATGGCCTCATCCCATCTGTAGTTTGATTGAAAGGCAAAAGGTTATTTTCACACCAGGCCTTTTAGGTGATGAACAGGCTGAGTGGGGAGCAGAGGCTGTCCCTGCATTTTCAGAGAACATCAACACAAGGTTATGTTGCACAGGGAACTACGTGAGTTTGAGTCACTGAGAAAGCTCATGAGGTTCTCAAGCTTTGATTCCACCAGTGTGGTTCAGTATCCCATTTTTAATAGCCAGGGTATAATAAACAACATGCATGTGGGCATGCTGATTAATTCAGGCTTTGACACAGGAAAATTCTCCTTCCTCATTCATCCAGGTACTTTAATTTATTCCAGGAAGAGATCAAACCACACTGGCATTAAAGGTGCTGATGGAAATAACAGGCTTCTGCAGAAGCTGTGGAAAACTTGGCTGAAAAATACAGCTTAAAATAGCCCTGCAGCCCCTGGGGAACAAGCAGAGGTAATCAAATACCCCCTACTCTTTGGCTACCTGCAAAAAACTATAGGGCTCAGGCAACTGCTGCAGAGGATGGATGGCAATTCCCAGTCAGAGTGCACACACCCTGTCCAGCTGTGGGATACAGGGATGTCTAGAGTTCAGGCCTTTTAATTTCTTCTGTTTGTCATTTATAATTAAATGAAGAGCATGGTGGGGTTCTTTTAGGAATCGGTGTCAGGCAGCCTGAACCATCCCAGGAAGGATTTGCGAAAGGCGCATGTCCTTAGGGGTGGATGAAGTCAGTGGGTTTTGCATGCATTGGACTGATGAGCAGGACCTTTCCACAGCAGGACCCTTTCAACATGACACACTCTATCCATTAGCAACCTGTAGAACAGTTTTTGTTCAGTCTTGCTGCAGGACTCCAAGATGCATGACCATTCCTCTCTGCAGGTCTCCACTTTCCTAGTTCAGCACATTTGTGTCCTATTGACCAGCTCTTTGTGATCGCAAAGAAGAGACCGGGGAGCTGTGCAGCAGCTCTGCAGCTGATGTTTCCAGCCAATTACTTACAAACGTGATGTTTTTAGCAGCATGGGGTTCAGTCCTTCACAGAGGTGAAGTGCATACACATCCCCCTACCAGTGTGCCACAGAGCTCAGTGCATGGAGCCTCATAAATTAAAAGGGAAATTTGGAGGCATTTAAGCAGCGAAACCTGGACACTTGGATATTTTTGCTGTTTTTTAAAAAGACTCCTATTGTCAAACCAGTCTGACCTGGGTGAATGGTGAATTCACAGGGGTGAATACATAACTGCACTTCCTGAGCAGCAATCCCAAATTCCTGCAATCTGAAAAATAGGAAAATTGCCACTTCTTTGTTTCAATCAGATTAATTTTTGTGAGAAGAATTGTCTTTAAATAGGCATTTGTGAGGATTTCTATGCTGACACCCACTAGGTGTAGTTCTGACATCCACTAAGGTAACAGGGCACCACCTCCTTTCAGGAGCAGCAGACACTGTGACATGCACAAATAAATCCCTAATTCACAAAGAGTTAGAAGCGGGTATGTTTATTGCAGCAGTGGGCAGCATGGGGGATCACTCCACCTAAGGTGTGCACCAAAGAGCACGTTCGTTGTGGTTATATTGGCTGTTCTCATGCATAAACAAAGACATAATCATACATATACATTAAGTAAAATCAATTCTAGGAACTCATTAATGTAGGTCTCCTCCTTCTTGCACTTGTGCAGTAACACCAGGTGGTGATGGGCTGGGGTTCCTGGGAGGAAGGCAGCAGTCTTCCTCAGTACTTTTGGCAAGAAGAACGGGCCTTTATGAACCAGTAACTGCAAAGTTGGCTGAAGTGTGTTTCTTACATGCAAAGCTGATTCTCATCACAATGCTGTTCCTGTTACCTATTTGTCAAAATGTCTCATGTCTTCAATATAGAAGTTGTCTAATTTCAACACAATAATAACATCACTTTACCTTAACTGCTAATTAACTAACACTTAGGCTTACTTCATTGTCTAAACTCTGTATTTCAATCTCCTGCATCAACTGGGTCCATACATCAGGAATTAGTGTCAATGCATTGACCCCATGATGCAGGCAGTTGTGAGTTGTGAGCTGAAGAGGTGCAGCCTGCTGAAGAAACCATTTTGCATGACTGTCATGGCTCTTCCAGTTCAGATGGAAGATACTGGCCATCACCACGTCCTCCCTGACCACCCCTGCACACAAGAGCAGGCATCGGAGCTCTTTGTTTTTCAGATGATACAAGGCAACTCCTATTAGTTTTTCTCCCAGTGAAGGGTATGCAGCAGCTTTGCATGGGAACAGCAGTTGCTGGCAGGATAAAGGACTTTAGTATTGATTTTAAGTCAGAGAATTTTCTCTGGCTAAGTACTTGTAGGATTTTCTGAATACAGTAATATATAAGGAATGGCAACCACTCCTGACGTCTGACACTGTCAGAATTCCCCTTCAGCCCCTTTTCATTATATTTGATCCCTCTAACAGGGCTTTTCTTCTCCAAAGAAAGCCAAGGCAGAAGTGTAAAGAGTTTGAAGGTGGCAAAAGGAAGTAGACTACATTTTCTTGCAACCACATCACCTTCTTGCAAGGGCCATATTGAAAGGTTCTGAACCATTAATTCTCAGAGTACACCTGAGTGCTACTCTGTAGATGTTTGTATCTGCATCCACTTGTGTCCCTGTTAGCTTTCAGATCTTTTTAAACTACTGGTTTCTGCTCATCCCCTCAGGGCTCTTTCCTCAGCTGAGCTTGTCAAAATGTCTCCTATCGGTTTTCCAATTTCTGTCTCCATTTCCATTAGCACTTTTGGATGAGTGTCACCTGCACTCGGTCCCTTGTCAATTGGAAAGATCTGTGACCTTTTAATCACCGCTGGAAGTGCTGGCTGCACTGGGGATGTGCTAAGCATGGCAGCAGGCGGATACTCCCTTTACACCCGCTTGCCACTTCTGTTTAGGGCAGCAGGGATTGATACAGCCCCTGGGACGTTTGGGGAGCGGAAATACTCCTGATGAAGCGATCAGCCAATTTGATGTCAGCGCTGATGTACATAGACATAGCCAAAAGAGGAGATGTGTGGGTTAATTAATTAGAAAATGGCTGCTGCTTGTGACTACCCAAGGGGATCCCTATGTGCTTGGCATATGGAAATATCCACTCAGAGCAGCCACCTTCCCTCATCAGTAATCCAACATTTCTGGCACTAAGAGTCTGTCATTGGAGAAACCTGTCTGAAGAGATCAGCAGGTTGAATGACAGCATGCAGCATCTCTCCCGAGGATGAGCAGCAGGGACAGATAAGGGATTTATTCTCCACCTGCAGGCTGATGGGCTGCTGCCCAGTTTCCAAAGCTATTGCTGTTAAAAAGCTGCCACTTGCCAACAATTATTACATAATGGCTTCTCAGTACTTCATGCCTATCTCTTTCTGTGTGCCTGCTTTGGCACATGGATGCTTTCCTCTTCTACTAACGTGTTGCCTAAATGTGAAGCACTGCGTGGTTTTGTCCGGTTTCTGGGTGTTGATGGAGAATGCCAGGTGGTGGTTACAATTTCCAGCATCTACAACTTTGCTCATGGGGACAATTGGTTTGTAGTGCTTAGTGAAAGCTGCCTTGAAACACTCCTTGTCTGTATAAAGCCTTAAACTTCTTGTCTCACCTCTAGCATGGTACAACTGGTGTGGGCAAGATAATCTCTCCAAATATTAAATTGAGATAAAGGGGTTTCACAGGGTTTCACTTTTGATCTGTAAATGTTTGTTTAAAAAACAAATAGAGAAAAATAGAAAGGATTTGGTACGAGTTCCTCTCATTATTGTTCTAGCTGGAGATGCTAACAGTGAGGTATTTAACCTGGGTTACCCCACTCAGCTAACACAGACGTTTCAAGGAAAGCTAAAACGCTGCCAGGTGACCCCCGTTAACTCAACACTGCAAAGTACCCAGCATGTCTAGACCTGACGGGCTCATTCTTTGCATGGAGGCTTAGATGGAGGTCCTCAGTTAAGATCCTGGCTTCAGATGGCTTCTTCACACCCCAGCTGCCTCTTCTACTCTAAAACTGGTGAAACTGATGAGCTACAATCAGGTAGTAGGATGGGCTGGGTTGGTCCTCGCATCTGCTCCTATGGCACGGGGTTTTTGTGTCTGTGACTTGTGCAGCAGTCTGAGATAGGAAGAGCTGTTGGATTGTCTTTGTTTTACCTTGCAGAGAAGCTCATCCGTTGTGTTTTCCTTTGCCTTCCTTTTCTCCTGAGAGAGTTTAAACCTCCTTCTGAGGACTCCTTGGTCTCTTCTGTCTCCTTTGTTAAAGGGAAGAGATGCGCCACAAAAAGGAATTGACAATAGCCGTTATTGCTTTTGAGATGCACTAAAAGGTTTAGGAAAACATGGATTTCTTGGGGCTGGGGGTTGTCCCCAGGCAGTCAGCCAGGAGAAAGGCTGTTTATCTGCACCACTTGCTTGAAACACATCATGCTTTTGGGGATTTTTCATGCAAAGAACACTCATGGGTAGCTCTTGTGCAGATTTCTTGTATTTCTCAGTTGGAAAGGGGTTGGAGGATGCACACAGGGACAGAAGAACCCACCATGAAGCTTCTTTTTTGTTAGAAGCTGTTTTAAAATATGATTTCAAGCCTATTTATGAGAAGTCTTATCTGATGTCAGTGTGGCTTCCAGTTTATGCAGAAGCTGTGTGGCTATCACTTGCAGCCAGACAGCGAGTTACCTGGTGCAGGCTGGCACTGTGATTCATTTGGACAACCCTACTGATCCTTATGGTAATTTCTGAGTGAAAGGGAGTGTTTTGTGCCAGTTTTGAGTGGGCTGCTGTCCTTGTTTTTGCAGATGCTGTTTCTGGGGAGAGGATTTTCTAACCTGACTGTTGAGAGGACAGGTAGTAAAGAGGCATTTTGCCTCTAGTGGAACCATGGGCTCAGGAATTGGTGAGAAATCACAGCTCAAATATCCCCTTCCAGGTTTTTTTTGGTTGTTTTGTTTTAAAGTGTTTGTCTTTGCGCTTAAACTGGGACTATTCCACAAGGTTCCCTTGACTTCAGGAAAGTTATTCCTGGCTGATGGCCAAACACTGAAGCAAAGAGCCTGGTTCACCTTGCCTACATGGGCAGGAGCTGTGGGTGGTCAGCTGGTGGTGCAGGGCTATTTATAGCTGGAGTCTGACATCAGCCCCAGGTCTGTTGTGGCTCTGTTACAACCACAGAGCACACTATCCTGTGGCAGTTCTCCATGAAGGAATAGGGAAAATATCATGGAGCAGCTGAATATAGGGAGCTTTTATTGTGGAATTAAATTCAGAAGAGTAATTGAGATTGCAAAGGCAGGTGGGAGGTCTACCTTTCATTCTTTTTGATGAAACGTGTATCTAAATCCTTTTGAGTTACTCAACCTCATTTCTGTGAGCCGTGAGCTCCCACAGCCCTCACTGACTTGGAAGGAAGATCAACTGTGCAAGAAGATGGGGTTGGCTCTAGGTTAGGCTCAAAAGAAACCAGGACCCTGTACCATACGGCACAGAAAATATTTTCAATTACAGTAAATAATAGATGAATTTTCTGATGGCTGTCTGGATAACCACAGACAGAAGGAGGCTTAGTGTGGCTTTTGAACAAAAAGAAATGCAGTTCTGCTTCTATCTTCCCCTTTCCCCCATTTTATGGTATTCATCTCCCAAAGAAGAGAAGAAATACTTCTATGCATAATTTTCTTACGATCTCTAATTGGTCACTTACTCCAAGTCCCACCCAGGATCCAGTATTGCTCCTGTAAAAACAGGATTTTAAAAGACCTTTCTTGTTTCTCTTGTCTTGGAATGAAACTTCTCCAAAGGGTTTCACAGGTAACCTCTAGTCTTAGAGAACTAGTCACCATATCCATAAGGGAAAGCAAACCTTACCTGAATTAAACCCCACCTAGAGCATCTGTGTCTAATTATACAGCAGAGTGAGCTCTGGCAGGTGTCTGCAGCTGGAGCTGGTTCTTAGAGAGACTTATACTCTGAATTTATCTTTATTAAGGCCTTGTCCAAATGATAAATATATGCTGCCTGCTTGGGAGCTGCCACTTGGAAATAAATCACTTCAGGATTGATTTGCTAACAGCTTTCTTCACGTGGTGTCCTGCCACACAGGAGGACATGCTGGAGTTCCACACAGACCAGCAGAGCTGCCAAGGTAAGAAAAGCCAACAGCAGCATGGCAGAGCCCTTTGTGTTCCTGGCACAGGTGCTATTGTGACTGGCATGATTCAAAATGTAGGAGAAAGCATGTGATGCTGGAATTCTGCCTGGCATCCTTGTTTTAAGCTTGTTCTGCTTGAGCACAGAGCTGGAATAGAGATGGGTATAGCTTCACTTCCCACCTTCCCTCTTCCTAAACTGTAAAATGGAAGACGCAGAGGGCCCCTGGGGGGGTTGCAATCTTAGTTGCAATAAACCACTGTGCTATAACACAGGTGAGTCTGGAGCCTGGGCTGTTTGCTTGTTTGGGGCAGCTTATACAAATGGTTTTCATGATGGAACTACTCAAAGCAGAAACTGCTTCTGTGAGAAATGTAGTCTCTCTTGAATTGGGGATCCAGATTTGGGCTCCCCAATTCAAGAAAGACAGGAATCTACTGGAGGGAGTCCAGTGGGGAGCCAGGAGGATGATTAAGCTGCTTGAGCATCTCCCCTATGAGGAAATACATAGAACTGGGGCTGTTTGGTCTGGAGAAGACTAAGAGGGATGTCATTAATGTCTGTAAATATCTGAGAGAGATGTGTCAAGAAGAAGGGACCAGTCTCTTTTCTGTGAGGCACAGTAATACGGCAAAGAATAATGGGGATAAACCTGAACATAGAAGGTTCCTCAACATGAGGAGAAACTTCTTTCCTGTGAGGGTGACAGAGCCCTGGCACAGGGTGCCTAGAGAGGTTGTGGAGTCTCCTGCTCTGGAGACTTTTGACTCCCGCCACCCCTCCAGATGCAGCCCTGTGTAGCTTGTCCTAGCGGATCTTGCTCTGTCAGGGTGTTTGGACTAGATGATTTCTAGAGGTCCCTTCCAACACCTAACTTTCTGTGATTCTATGAAGTGAAATAAAAAATATTAGAGTTAGGACCTACACTATTTTCTTCCAAATGTTAGGACCTATACTCTTTGTGCCTAAACTCAAATCCATTTTTATTGTTGTGGCTCATCTATTCTTGATGCAGAAAGGTAGACACTGAAGGATGCAGAAGGGCAGATATGGAGATGCAGCTGCAGTGTGAGTAGAAGGGAAATGGCTACTGCAGCAGAGCTGGGGCTCACAGGCAGTGCTGGGCAGCAGCAGGGAGCAGCAGTTCCTCTCCTCATCTGGCACAAATCCACCCTGTCTGGCAGTTCTAGCCAGAGGCTGTGCTGGGACCTAGAGCAGCCCATGGAGAGTTCATGATGTCTGCTACCTAATATCCAGCAGAATTTCCATTTCCTTCCGAGAGGAAGCAGTCTGACAAGTCTGCATTGCTCTAAATACAGTCCAAGGGCTCTGAAAGCAAAGAAGGACCTGTTGCCTACGATCCTGCAACTCTCACTGGCAGTGACACAAACGAGTCCTAAGTGAGTGCTTAGAATTAACCTGTGCTGAAGTGCTCTGTGCAGCTGGGCTTGCACAGGTCATATTAAAATCAAGTACCTGAGTTCACATTTTTGGCTGACTTTGGGTGTTGAAAGGGTTTTATGGAAATTATTCAGCTGTTAGAATCTAACAGAGTATGAGATCGCTTTGAGCTTCATGGTACTAGTAAATAGAAACTTGTTCTTGCACCAAAGCATTAGTTTAAAAAGCTTATTCTTCTTTATGACACTCCTTAGAGGCTTTCCAGAAGGGCATTTCCGCTGGTGCGTACTCTGCTGCTTGTGCTGCAGCCTGACATTCATGTTAATGCCAGCCCTGTGGTAGGGCCATTGTATTTTGGAGAAGCAAGAAATGCACTAAAGTGCTGCAATTTTCTATTGTATACAAACAAAACTTCAGAAACCATCTCTTTAAAAGCCCGAAGAGCCCCCTGAGCCTGATCTCAGAGTAAATCAAATAAAATGCTTTTGCATTTTGGTCTTCTAGCTGGCACACAGAGCTGACGTGAGGGAGCTCTCTGGTGTGTTTGAGCGCAGCAGTGTTGTTTAACTGTGTAGGAACTGGAGTCGAGCACTTTGTTTTGGCCAGAGTATTGAGTGAGAAGGAGCTAAAAGCCTTTGTGAAAGATCTGGGCTGTACACGTTAGCTTCTTTCTGAGTTAGAGGGATGGCTTCTGATTTCTAGATTCAGGAGACCGATAATGACTTTTATTGATCTTATCTGAAAAGAAACAACTTCTGCCCTTGTTTCACATCAATCTGAAAAAGGGGGGGTGGGGGTGTAGAGGAATGAGAATTAGAAGGGCGGTGGTTAGCAGATTGAGAGAGGTTCCCCTCTCCCTCTACTTTCCCCTGGTGAGATTGCATCTGGAATATGGTGTCCAGTTCTGGGCCCCTCAGTTCAAGAAGGACACAGAGCTGCTGGAGGGTGTCCAGCATAGAGCAACAAAGATGATGAAGGAAGTAGAGCGCCTCCCTTATGAGGAAAGGCTGAGGGAACTGGGTCTCTTGAGCTTGGAGAAGAGGTGGCTGAGGGGGTGACCTTATTAATGTCTACAAATATGTGAGGGGTGGGTGTCAGGAGGATGGTGCCAGGCTCTTCTCAAGGTCATCTGGTGATAGGACAAGGGGCAATGGGTGCAAGCTGGAACACAGGGGGTTCCATATAAATATCAGAAGGAACTCCTTCACAGTGAGGGTAACAGAGCATTGGAACAGGCTGCCCTGGGGATTGTGGAGTCCCCTTCTCTGGAGACATTCAAGACCCCCTGGATCTGTTCCTGTGTGATTTGGTCTAGGTGATCCTGCTCTGGCAGTGCAATTGGAATGGATGATTTTTTGAGGTCCTTTCCAATCCCTAATGCTGTGTTTCTGTTTTGTATTTTTACTGCCACTTTTGAAGCATGAGGAAAATGAAGATTTTCAAATTTGGGTTTTTTGGTGCATTTAGAATTTGGGGTTTCTGTGCCTCATACAACCAATTCTGTGATTGGCATCTCTTAAATATATGGAGACATTTGTGGCTGCAAGAGGCCGATTAGCAGAAGTACTATTTAAAAACTGAGCAGCATTTGACCTTTGAGCGTTTTACCACATTATTAGCAATATAACAGGTCAGCACGGAGACTAAAATACCTTTATATGTTGCATAGTTCCTCTTCTCCACTGGGACATTGACTGGAGCATACTGGCAGCTGTGCAAGTGATGCTTTTGGTGGGAGCAGAATGTTTCTGCTGACAACAGCCAGTGCAAGCTGATCTGATCTGACTAGGAATGGAATCAGTGGATTTTATTTTCTTTTGCTGCATGTTTGCATAAGAGCACTGTCAATACTGCCATGGCATTTCCAGGCTGAGGATGGATCTAGAGAGCTGTAGCAAGTGAGCAGTGCTGGGTGATAGTCTGCAGTATATTTATGGGAAAGCATGTGTGTTTCCCCCAGTTTCATTAAGGATTGGTTCTGGTAAAAGCCAGCAGCTGAAAGCCAGCAGCAATATCAATAGTAATGATTGTTCGGATGGATTGCGGGTGTGCATGTCTTTTCCTAACTTTCTTCTCTCATTTTCCTTTGCCTGTTGCACGTACCGGAGGCTCCATGGAGGCACTGGCCTGACATCTTTCCGATTTGGCAGAGTTTTCTCTCATGTTGTTTCTCCTGCCAGCCCTGTGCTACCTCTCTGGCTGTTTCCTCTGAGCTGCCCTTTGCTGAAAGGCCATTTGCAAAGAACAGCTGATGTTTCTCCAAAGATCTGGAAGCAACTCTGCCAGGAGAAAAACCCCATCCTGAACCTGATGGGACTTTTCTCCAGATTAATTCTCTTCTAACTGCTCTTAATCATACAGGAGTGGCTGAGGAACAAGAAGCAGGGAGGGAAAAGTTTGTTTGGAGTGGGGAAAAAAAATACAATGGGAAACCCCATCTCTTTTAATCTATTTTGCTCTGGTTTTTTTAATCTCCTGAAGCAGGGAACAGCTGATACTCTGTCAACGCTGAATCTGCATTCTGAGGGCTGAGCAAGGCTGCACCAAGGGCAGTGCTAGGGCTTTATGAGTGACTGACCCAGCCCACCCCTCATGGCAAAGCATTGGCAGCATCCCTACTCCCCTGGCAAACAGGATTAGGGGCTAACAGAAAATTTTNAAAAAAAATACAATGGGAAACCCCATCTCTTTTAATCTATTTTGCTCTGGTTTTTTTAATCTCCTGAAGCAGGGAACAGCTGATACTCTGTCAACGCTGCATCTGCATTCTGGGGGCTGAGCAAGGCTGCACCGAGGGCAATGCTAGGGCTGTATGAGTGACTGACCCAGCCACCGCTCATGGCAAAGCATTGGCAGCATCCCCACTCCCCTGGCAAACAGGTTTAGGGGCTAACAGAAGAGAATTTTACTGCAAATTCACTTCCCAAGAAAAATGTTTGTAGCTCTTGCATAGTGCAATAGCATTGCTGACATGGCTTAGCAATGGCCACGTGGCAGAACCAACAGGGGTCAAGTTGCACCAGGGGAGATTTACATTAGATCTTAGGAAGAACTTCTTCCCACAAAGAGTGGGGAGGCCCAGGGATGGGGTGGAGGCACCATCCTTCCAGCAGTTCACGAAGTTGACAAACTGTGTTTCAGGAGATGGGTTAGTGGTTGGTTGTGGAGTGGATGTTTGGGACTTGAACTTGAAGGACTTTTCCAACCTGGATGACTCTATGAATGCTTTGAGAGCTCATGGGAACCCCTTTCATGCAGACAGTGCTCTGAGGAGCCTGGCAATAGGAAGCAGCACATCTCTCTGAGGAGAGGACTTTCCCAGATACTTTTCTGGTATTTTCTGGTATCTTGTAAACTTGTGGCTTTAAGCAGCATGAGGTTTTTCAGCAGTTCAGTGCTGTGATCTGCTTGGGCTCTTCCCAAGATGACCTTTGGAGCTCCCTTCCAACCAAATACATTCTGTGTACTGAACTAACCCAACTTAAACTTGTTCACCTTTCTGTTGAATCGGTGAACTAAATGAATGGGGTTCATTCCTTCTGGAGAAAGCAGAGTTTTAGCTTGAGAAACAACGTCCTGGCCACCTCAAAGCAGCTACTGTCAGCTTGGACCTGCTCCCCTCATTCCTTGGCTGATCCCAACACATCTCTTCTTTGAGGCAGTTTTCTGGCTTTGTTCTTCTGCTTCAGTTGATGTTAATGAGGTATCAGCACATATATTGCAGCATGCTGTACAGCTCAAGTAATTCCCCTATGGATTTAATTAATTAAGTCAAGTGCAAATGTGTAAACTCTCTATTTATAAAAGTAAAGTGTTGGGTTCCATTTTCAGGAAGATTTTATTCTCTGAAGCTGTGAATGTATTTCTACTGCTATCACACTTTACATGAACTCGTGGGTTAAGAACAGTGACAGAGAACAAATTATCATGCAGCTTGGAGGAATGAGACAAATAGGGTAGACATAAAGAATAAATAGATTCTGGCCCTGTGTGTGCAGAAGAGCCAGGCCTTGATGGTGAAAAGCTATTATCTAGCTTAGAGTAATTAACTGTTTTAGTGCTGCTTCAGGAAGAGGGGCTTGCTGTTCCTCCTTTGAAGTTGAGTGTTGCTGGCATGTGCAGAGAGCAGTAACATCTCTTCTGCACTCAGAAAATACTTAGGAGATGCCCAGAGGAAGAACATGGAGAAATCTGGGACAGAAGGGTCAAGCTTTTGATTTTTATGTCTTTTTTTTTATGTTGGCTTTTTTTTCTCCCAAAAAATCTGCAGTCAGCTGAAAGAAATAGGCAGTGAAACAGAGAAACTGAAACTGGATTAGAAGTTCTGCGCATCAGAGATACATAGAATGGTTCAAGTTGGAAGGGACCTTAAAGATCATCTAGTTCCAACCCCCATGCCATGAGCAGGGACACCCCCCACTAGACCAGGTTGCCCAAGGCCCCATCCAGTCTGACCTCAAAAAGTAAGCTCCATGCTGGTGGGATGGTCCATTGGTGTGTATTGTCCTAGGGTTAGTCAGTCCAATAGAAGCAGCATGTTTCACTGCAAGTCAAAGACAGTGGAAAAGCCATGGCTACACTGTGATTCTCAGCCATCTGATCTATGGTTCATAGGGAATCTGTGAAATATGCCTACTGATCTCAAAGAAGGGATGTTGGAAAGGCTGTGGTTGGCATTGTGGTGTGTCACACACACTTTCCTCACTCCCTCTGTCCCACTGGTGGCAATTGAAGACTGTAGGAGAGACAGACATATTGGGAGTTACTATGGCAGCTTCACAGCCTGTGTAGTGCCCCAGATCATTCAGACTGGTTCATTTTTGGCTCCTCTGGCAGTGCCAATTGGCTAAAGAAGGTGAAAGAACAGCTCGAGTGGCTGGGTGTGTCTCCACCTAGTGAGGACAAGATTTGCAAATCAAGAAAGTAGTGAGTTATGCTGAAACCAATGCAGGTTTGTACCTCCCATATGCTTCAACTTGTTATGGTAGGGTTTGCCTGCCTGCTCCTTCTCCATGGCATAGGCTGTCACACATGCGGGCTGGCTACTGAATGGGTTGTAGCACATAGGCGTAATTGTATAGACAAAATAAGATCCTACAAGCTCTGTGAGCAGAGAAAGAGCAAGCAAGTTGGTGCCCCAAGGTGGTGAAGAACACTTCTGCTGGGCCCACTTGTAGGTGGGTTTAGGTAGCATCAATGTGGGTCAGGAGTGGCAAACCCCCTAGAACCCACCTGTGAGGCCATGTCTGCTCATTTCTTCTGCCTCCCTTGCCCTAGAACCAGCACTACTAGCCAGCTCACCCAGCTGGCTGAAAAGTACATCCATAACAATGAGCAAATAGCTAAGAAAAATGTAAAAAATCATTCAAAGTCAGGCCAATGATCTTGGGATGGAGACAGGAGTCTTGCAGCCTTAACCTGGGTTTCCTGTGAAACTGCATCTTAAAATAGAGTCATAGAATCTTAGTATTGTTTAGGTGGAAAAAATCCAGTCCAAACATTGCACTGATCTGTTGGTTAATGCGATGCACTGAGATTTCATTCCTACTGTTCTTTCTGAGGGTCCATATGTCTTCTATGGTGGAGGAATCATGGAACAGTTTTGTCTGGAAGAGACCTTCAGGATCATCAAGTCCAACCTTTTTCTAGCCCTATCAGCACCACTAAACCATGTCCCCCGAAATAAAATGTACCCTTCTCCTCAACACCTCCAGGGATGGGGACTAAACTCCCTTCACTGGGCGGCCTTTTCAGCAAAGAAATTCTTCCTGACATCCAACCTGAACCTCCCCTGGAGCAGCTAAAAACCATTGCCCTTGTAGGGGGAGGGTTCTTCCTTTGTAGGAATGTTCTTCCCTTTCTCTGCTGGTCATCTGGTTCCTGACTCTGTTGCTGTTTGCTGCTTGAAAGAGAACAGGGACTGTAATGGCTGAATCTAAACTGAGCATCTCCTAAATAAAGCATTCCAGTTCCAGCAAAGCCTCCCCTGTCAAGGAAGTGGCTCTGCGGGGACCTGCTCTCCCTCTTTGCTTCTTCCTCGCCCCTCTCTGTTCACAGCTGTGGTCTCATGAACCACTGTGGAGCCCTGGGTGAAGAGTGGAATCAAGTGGGCAGAAGAGTCCTACAGTGGAGATGCCTGAGGTGCTGTGCACTGGTGAGCCTGGCAGGTTCAGGTCTCTTAGTGCAATGTGCTCTGGGCAGTCCTTCAATAGCTGGGGGTTGGACTAGATCTCTGGAGGTCTCTTCCAACTCTGGCAGTTCCATGTGCTGCGGGGCTTTTGATTTATTTTTTTAAGACCTGTGTCACCATGGAAACTCCCTAGTAAGAAGGTAATCTATTCCTTAATTTGAGGGTGGAGTATCCCTGGAACAGGTGCCTAGAGAGGCTGGATGGGGCTCTGGGCAATCTGGTTTGGTGAGTGATGGCCCTGATTGTTGTAGGGGGATTGGACTGGATGACCTTTGGAGGTCCCTTCTAACCAAATGCATTCTAAGACTCTGTGGTTCTATGGAATATATCTGTGTTCTTCAGTGGGTCCAGGCAAGTTTAGGAGGCAGGAGATGTGAGTTTGGCTCATCGGAGGAAACGGAGGCCAACCCATTCTGTGTGAGCTCTGATGCAGAAGCAGGTGAAGGGCTGAGATTCAGGCTGCAGAAGAAGAGAATAGGAAGAACAGTCTTCTTGCAAGAAATGTTTGAAATTGTTATTTTGCATTTCCCTCCCTATTCAAAACTATACAAGGGATCTAGCCCCAGATATTTACGTGCTGCTTTTTAAATCCAGAAAATACGCAAAAGCACATCGTTTCATTAATGTTGAATAAATTAGTTCTTTTAAGTACTTCCAGATTCTCTGCTGAAAAGCCCTACAGAAATGAAAAGCTTTATTATTAGTCAGTGTCATTCTTGGTGTGGGCTCTAAACCTGGCATTGTGCAGAGAATTTCCTCCTGAACAAAGCACTGATCTTATCTTTCATTTCCTTATGCTGTCTTAACCTGCAAAGGATGGGCTTGGGATTTAATGGGTAAATTGAGATTTGAATGTAGATTGAGGCTTATTTCATGGATCCCAACCAGTTCCTTGTGGTTAATTTTCAGGTTAATGTATTTCTCTGAATGTACTTTCCTTTAACCTCTTGAGTTTCTTCTCGTTCTTAAGAAGTTCAAGATGCAGAACGATTTAATCACTGATGTTTAGTCTTATCACTTCCCCCTCTGCTAGCGTTCTCAAAAAAGGATTATGCAGAAGGGCGCAAAATCCATACATAGAGAAGTGTTGGTCTTTGCCTATGAGGTGATGCCATCACCAGTGAATGTGAATAATCCTTTTTTCTTTCCCATAAAGTTCTGATCGATCTTCCCCCCATAAGATAAAACAGTCTGTCTGTCGTATAAATGCCCAGCAAAGTGTAATTTCACATTAAATCTTTGTCCCGTGGTCAGGTAATGTGATGTTCACCTGAAGGGTAAGAGAACTTGACAAGCTTCAGCTCACCAGAATGGTAATGTTCATCACTGCTTGAATCTCATCTGGGCTCGCTTTCTAGTTGACTTTCCAGGGAAGGAGACCTGAGGGACTGAATATGGAGACGACAGGCTGTCAGGAGGCATTATTGCCAAGACCTGGAGGAAGAGAGCAACTCTCTGAGAGATGGGGCAATTTTAATCTCTTTTGGTTGTTACAAGAGAATCAGATGAGCCTTGGGACTGTGAATCCATCTGATTCCTGGGTTGATTGTTTGTGGATGTGTTTTGTCTTTCTGTTGTCCTATGGAGAGGCAGTGTTGTTAATCAGTTGGTTCTTCTACACTAGCAGGTTCATTAGGAGTCCTGCTACACTGGTTATCCTGGATTTTTCTGATAGGTACATCAAACACTATTCATTTTTGCTCTGAAAATTTGTGTGGATCAATCTTATTTACCTTCTTGCACTTTGACAAACTGTAATTAAGTCTCCTCCACACAATCCCATGTAAAAGGAGGAAAGGTCAACATTGCAGGGATTTTTATTTCACATTGCTCCAGGTCAAGGACACTCATATGGTGGCGGGTCCTTATTGATCATTTACAAGTCTTTTGTTCAAAGGTAACGTCTATCACAGGCTGTGGCTATGTTTTCCTGGGGCCCGCAAAGACTTGAGTCTCCATTCTCTGTCAGTCAGGATGTTGACAACGTGTACTGATGATGGTAGTACGAGCACAATGTGCTTCTCATTAAAGATGAAACTGGATTGAAGTCAGCAGGGTTCTGCTCATGATGCTTTCCAAAGGTAATGGGCTGAATCTCCCATACGTTGGCACAAGATTATTAGCTCCTGTGCTGCTGTTTGTATTGACTGGGGAGATGATGCTTACCCTATGCCTCACTGAGATATGTTAACAGTCCAAACCCTCTAAAACTAGAAAGGAAATAATAGGACAAATACTTGATAGGCATGAAAGCTCTGTTTTCTCAGAATACTTCTCATTCAGTGGACTTGAGTCCCACTGAGCAATGTTCACTTGCTAATTCTCCTTCTAGAGGGAAAGGCAGAATTGGACTCATCGCTTTAAGGAATTATAAGTACACAGAGGCCTGTGAGCAAAGCTCTGCCTATAAATTAACCAATTGTGCTAATTGCTAATTAATGTGGCTGTCATGGAAGGGCTTTGCCTGGCGTGCTCTCAGCACAGGAACCTTTGCTCCCTGCCAGTCTGACTGGGAGCAGCTTTAAGAGCAGCCACGGAGCAGGATTGCCACAAAGGTTTCTGATAATGATTAGGGAGTACGTAATTAAGGCCACTCCCCAACTGGCAAAGCAGTCTCAGTAGACTTCAGAAACTCCAAAATGCTTGTTTATTCAATAATTACAGAGCACAATTATGATAATGAGGTTAGTTCAGATTTACATATCAGCAATGCATTTTAATGATCTGATTATACAAAAGTGAGATACAATGGATTCAATTTTATATGGAAAAATCTGTTGCCAGGCTGGAATCATAAGGCAAAAAAGCCCCAACCCCACAAAATCCTCACAAAATAAATTTATAAGAGCTGAGGGAATTACCATGTAATAAATCCTATGGTTGTAATGAAATAACTGGAGCAGACAAAGATTCAAACCGTTGTATGAACAGAAATCCCTAGCTGCAGAATGTACTGCTGAGTGACATTAAAGAATATGGGGTTGGAGTTTTTTTTCTGTCAAACTATTTTTAAAAAATATTATCAAATGGGTACAGAGTCCTCTGAGACAATTTTGTGCGGAACAGCATCTGCCTTTGTTTCTGAACAGTGAAGTTAGCAAGTCTAGATAAAGGAAATGACCCTCCTGTTTTCTCACCTGGCTCTCATCTCTTCTTTCATCTGGCTTATCCTTTCTTCCTTTCATCCAGTGTTTGCTCCTCTCGCTTTCATTTCACGGTGTTCTCTCAAAAAATGTCCTGCTGTTTTCTACCAATGACACTTGTATTTCTGTGGTTGGAATAATTGTATTTCCTTCATGTATGGCTTTTTATTTCTTTTTTCCCTTTGCTTTCTTGGGCTTTGTAAAGCTTTCCATTTTAAAAGAAACAATTTAGCTCCTTTAATCTTAGCTTTGGTAATACAATATTGTCTTTGACTTATTAAATATCTTCCTTTTGTTGTTTTAAGAGGGGAGAGATTTATTTTGAGCAGCTCTGCAGCAAACGGTATGATCCTTAAGTCTGGAAAATCAAAGGCTGCATGTGATGGACTAACTGGTAAAAGGAGACACACGGGTGCTGGAAGGCTCTGTTGGAGTTTGAGGGGATCCATTGTCATGGGAGTTTTTTTGCAGTAAATAATGTCAGAATTAAGCAGAATAGTGTGAATGATAATGAAATTAAAATGTCAGAAGTCAACAATCCTGAGGATGCTGAGATTGAGGTAGTGATGTTCTCTCTCCACATGATGGTTTTGCTGTCAGGATCCAGTCTATGTGCCAGTTTAGCTCTGGGTTCAGGGACTAACCACAGGGGCTTCTGCAATGCAGAGAAGCTGCTATGGAGACAGGGATGGGGAGATCTGGCACTGTAGAAGTCTTTCCTTGGGAATAATCACACTGGTTTGCTGCTAGCTCCTCGTAGGGCTCTGGGACCCCCAGCTCAATACAGATTGTCAGTGCTTATTCTTTCAAGGAGCAAATGGATACCAAGGAAATGTTTTTAGTCTTCCTTGGTTCCACACAAGCACGCAGCCCAAACCTGGGGAGGTTTATGTGCCTCTTTAAAATTTCATGAAAAAGCAGCTTCCCCAGAGGTTGCATTTCCAGCCAAACCCTCCCCGCATTACTTATCTGATACGGGTTGTTTTCGGTCACATTGACAATAGCATTGCTTGTTCTTTTAGACATCAGATTTGAAAATCTGGTGTGAAGCCTACAGTCAAGAAGACTTAGGCTGTGGTATTAAAACTAAGATTTTTGTCACCTCTTTCTGCTTTTCTACCTTTTTTTTTTTTGCAGTCTGTGTCATTGCATCCTCCTGTATCAGCACAGCATGGATGGACTTTGCCAGATCTTGTGCCGCCTCCTTCCCAGCGAGGCAGACAGACAGTCGCCTGCTCTCTTGCTGTCTCTATTTGCATGTGGGAACTCTGGAGCAAAGTTAATCCCACTGTTTGTGGACTATTTGCCAGTGTTGTAGGGTTTGCTTGCTGATCACTGTGTGCCCACTGAATTCTGCTGTTTATAGTGTTCTCTGTGCTGTACAAGGGCATCTCTCAAATGCAAGGCACAGCATTGTGATTGGCATATTTTTTCAGGGGACTCTATTGAACAAGGAAGCAGGTGCTTTGACTTATAGCAACAGTGGTTGTGAGAACTAACCCAGCCCTGCCCTGAAGTGCCCATCATCTTTCATGGGTTATGATATTTTATTCACCTGACAACAGCTCCATAGTTTTCCACATTAACATCTCATCTTCTCCTCAGTATTAATACAAAAAAAAGGACTAACTTCAGATTTAGCATTGGATGTTGCCCTTGATACAGCTGGATGAGAACTATTATTTGCATTTAAGGTTTTCTGAAGTCAGGAGATGAGTGACAACAGTGCAAAGATGGCAAAAAGCCAGTGTTGGAGAAGAGCAAGCTCTTCCTTCTTTAGAAGCTCCTTGCAGGAACACCCCTAGTGGTTGTCCAGGAAGCGGTTCCATTGTCACACCTTCAATATAACCTTCCCTTTCAATGCAGGAAGGCAGGTTTCTTTATGTCTCTAATTCAAACTTAGACTTCAAAACATTGTGTACTGTCTGTGGCTCCAGCCCTCTTTTAAAAGAAGAAGAACCGTTTATTTAGCATGGGAAAAGATTTCAGTGCCATCTGTACTTCACGAATTTGGAAGTCAGGAGATGAGCACTGAATTCATCTGATGGATATTCAGTGCTCCAACACAGCATTGGCGAGGACATCATTGCTTGAGGCTTGGAATAGCTGCAAGTTCCTGCTACAGACATGCTGGTGTATCTCTGTGGAGTGTTCTCACTGTCTGAATGCAGAAGTTCATGTAAAAGTCAAGACAGGAAAGTATCTTCACACCAGGCTGAGGATAGTCATACCTTTTCTTCTAGAAGTCAAACGATCCTGCTCATTTAAAAATCTTCCTGCTGCCAATTTCTCTTATCTTATAGCTCTGACTGTGTTCATTGAGCTCATCTATATTCACTATCTGAGGACTCAAAGGGAGGTGGAGAGGTTTCCATGGTTTTAGCCTGGGTATGCTGTTACATGTTTTCCTGAGCCAGCTTGACTCACAGCTTTTCTTTCAGACCATGTCTGTTGAGCTGTTTCAGCTCTCACACCTCTCTTCCTGGGAAAGATACGGTTAGAAGGAAGATGATTGGAAATCTATCCATGAAAGGTAATTGAGCTTTGAGTTTTTTCACCTGCCCATGAACCTCTGAGCTTCTGTGAATGCAGCGTTAGCTCTGCTGCCATTGAGCAGAGCTGGTTAACTCTAATTGACAGTGACACATTTTGGTAATTTCCTTGGTACAGAAGATGCTAGACAACCTATATATTACACCATGATCTGCTTTATGAAACACATGAGAAACTTAGTGAAAATAGAACAACTCTTTAAATCCAGCTCCTCAGTAACTGAAGCTTGTGGCTTCTTGCAAAGTGACTGGTGGAACCACTGTGCCTCTCAGGGGCAGTCTCAGGGGGAGTACTCTCACAGTACCTCAAACATCTATGTATAATATATACAAATATAGTGCTTCTCTGCAGTTCTAGGAAGTGCTCTCCCTTTTTCCTCCTAGAGATTTTAGGTAGTGGTCAAAGCGTCTGCCGGAGGAGGGGAAGATTTCTTGAGGTGAAAATGATCTCAAGGGGTTCTGAAGCCATAAGAAAAGCCAGTGTCCTGCTGTTTGAAGGCTGGAATCTCTGTCCCTGTGGAAACTATTCCTTTGCCTGTGGGATCCCACTTAGGCATCCACCCCACCTGAGCTGCTGTAGTAGGGGGCTGATCTCAGCTTCACAAGGGTTCTCTTCTTATAAGCCCAAACTGAACAGCTTTTTTCTTTCGCTCTGTGTAACCAATCCAAATTTACTCAATAATAAATAATAGTGATGGTTGTATACAGCAGTGGGCTGTAGTGAAGGCCCCATACTTCTTGACTGATTTGTTCTGCTGGGTCAGAGACGTGTGCTCCCTCCTCCAGCATGGGCACTCCTTGCCTGGTGCCACTTGTGGTGGTCAGACACTATAAAATATGATTGGTTTAGACATGAAATTGCAGGTTGTTTACAAGAAATGCAGACATTCAATCATGCCTGAAATCAGCAAGCGGGAACTTGAGGGTCCCTGGAGTCACAGGGGCATCAAACACCTCCTGCCTCAGGACTACTGTGCTGATCCTGTTCCAGACGGGCTGAGACGTGTGGAGTTGGTGGCAGGGAGACAGGAGTGCCTTGTGGACATGTGATGTTGAAAACTGAGGTCAGGTAGTTTGTTTGGCTTAAGTGAATGATAATAAAAATTTCAAAGAGGAGATGTGTATAGGAATTTTCAGTTTTTTGTTACTTCATATAAACACCTCTCGAAACCACAGAGCCCCAGCAGAGGGGAAGATTGGAGCCAGCCTGTGTCGGGTATATTCCAGCTGTTGATCAGAAATACAATTGTTTTACTAGCTTTCTGCTAGTTCCATTTCAACTGTATAATTTGGTCTCCCTGGCCATGCCTTTCCCTCCTTCCCCAGTGACTGTGTAGAGCTGATGCTTGACCTGGCCAAGCTACCTGGGTTTGCAGCTATATTTTTAATTCTTGCTGGCTTTCCTTTCCTTAGGATTGGTGTGTGGCAGTAGCAGGAGTAGGGCATTGCAGTGAGTGAGTTAACAGGCAGGACCTGGCCAGAGGAGATGAGGAACTGACTCACTGCATGCCATAACTAAATGTATGGTTACAGCTCTGGTGACTTCAGCTCATCACACCAGCAGTGGCAAAGACTGGTCCTAGTAGGTTGATCGTACCAAAGAAGAGGCAGACTGCAAATTTCCTTGCTGAACTTGAATTATGACAGTAGACTGTCCTGACCTGAGTGTCTCCCTCTATACAGGGCACTAGTGAGGCCTCCCCTCAAGTACTGGGGGCAGTTCTAAGCCCCTTACTTCAAAAAAGAGATTGAGGGGCTGGAGTACGTCCTGAGGAGAGCAACAAGGTTAGGGAAGGGACTGGAGGGAAAGTCTGATGAGGATAGGTGAAAGGAGCTGGTGTTTTAGCTTGGAGGAGACTCAGTGGGGAACCTCTCTGTAACTACCTGAAGGGCGGTTATAGTCAGGGGGGGTGTCGGGCTTTTCTCCCAGGCAACT
>VZRI01005139.1:48182-113283 GCA_013397515.1 Upupa epops | reverse complement strand
GAAGCCCTTCCTTCTTGTTCTATAGCTAATTAGCTGTGAGAAGAAACCTGCACCAACTTCTCTACAACATCCTTTCAGGTAGTTATAGATAGGGCTGAGGTCTTGACAAGGCTGTAACACAGCCGAAGGAGCATAGCCATGAGCAGAAAGCACAGTTTAATATTGTTAGATTCTGCACAGCATAAGGATAATTTTACATAATCCACTGCATTAACTCATCACCACAGAGGCAAAGGGGACTACCTCTGACCACATATATCCTGAAAGAAAACCCAGAGGTAATGAGAGAGTCTGTAACAACAGGAAAACCCACAGGAATCTACCATCCATTAAACTTACAGTCGCACCGTTACCCAGGTTATGTCCATTATCTGCAGTAGCCTGTCTTCAGAGAGGGAGAATCCTGTTGTGAGAGGCAGCACAACTATCTCCCCTGCAGCGGGCCTCTGCAAGCAGCCTGTCATGGTTTGACATGTTGAGTTTCTGGTGTTTTGTTATTTCCTTCTGCTGGTCTGCACAAAACACAGCTTTCACTGTACACCCCCCCATTTCTCATTGGGGAGAACGGTGTGGCCAGAGCAGGGGCATGGAGAAAGCTCCTCTAAAGCCAGGGCAATTTTCCAGGTTCTCTCTCTCCTGGGATAGAGCTGCAGACGCAGATGCTTACCCACAGCTCTATCAGGCAGTGTGTCCCCCCCACCCCGGGGGGGACAACCAACCTGAATGTGGCAGGAGTGGTGTAAGCCACTGCCCCCTCTGCATCAATCCCCATCACTTGTCTGAGCAACGCGGTGCTGAGGCGAGCTGAGCCACTGCCAAGCAGAGCTGCTGCTCCTGCCAATTCCCAATGCTTGCCAGAACAAGTCCTTCCCCTCAGTCCTGACACTGGGTGTGGGCAAAGCCGCTGGGTGTGAGCCAAGCCACTGCTGTTCCAGCAAGGCAAGACGCTGCCACTGCTGAGCCAAGCCACTGCTGCCAGTCCCTCTCCGATGCTGAGTGGGGCGGTGCTGATCACTGCAAGTCGATTGCTTTTGAAGACTCCAAAATATGGAGAGCTGAACCCTCCCCACTGCCTGTGACTGTAGGGGAGAGAAAGCCTGCAGACCCCGGAGAAAGGGCTGAAGTTGCAGCTGCCATCTTTGTTCTGGTGCATGGCAGTGCTCATGTGACTAGAGCCATCTTCCCTTTGTTCTCACTATGGGTGCAGCAGCTGTATGGGGGTGCCATCTTGGTTTTGTTTCTGGTCTCTGGCAGAGAAGTTATGTCACAGTTGCAGCTGAGGAACTGCTAAATGCTTGAGTAAGCAGGAGAAGAGAGGCCCAGAAGGGTGTTTGAGGTTTTTCTTCATGCTTGGCTGTACTGTGTATGCTGAAGAAGCAGAAGAGACTTGTGATTCTTAAACCTTTGGCAAAAAGAGAGAGACTGGGGTTTTGAAGTGTATGTTGTTGCATCAGAGATGCTGTTTCCACCTGAGGACCATGCTTGTCTGACCAACATCTGCTGGCCATGCCATACTGACCCCCGAATACTTCACCGAAAGCAAAAAGAGAGAGACAGAGGATGACAGGAAAAGGGACTTTTCATGATAAGCAGATCCAGAAGGGAGCCACTGAGTCTTCTGAATCCCAGGGGTGGTTGTTGTCCCTTTTTTGTTACAAGGTGTGCTCCTTTTCCCCAGAGGTTCTTGTCTGAAGACAAAGACCACTATGTAATCCCATTCAGAATGTGTGTAATAGCGTTGTGACACAGTTTCTGTTTGTTTTACTTATTTGTGGTTTTTCCTTTCTTTCTTTTGAGTGTGGGTTCCATAAATCCTTTCTTTTCAGTGAAGTTGCTTCACTGCCTGGTACATTCCACTCGAGAGCTGGTTGGTGTGCTTAGATTACAGGCACCAACCCTAAAGGACCCATCAAGGCCAGGCAGCCTTTTGTCAATCCGCTACATACCCTGTCTCTTATATTGTGGTGCTGCTTCAGCAATTTCCTCCCTGTCACCGTTTAATCCAGGTTCTCTCTTCAGGTTGCCTGCCTCTGGGAAAGCAAGCCAGGGGACTGTTTTCCTCCATACTCCCTCAAGAGAATGTGGACACTGGCAGTCTCTCACAGGGAAAAGGTATCATCCATGTCAACCTCAGTTCTCAGCATTTGTGGACTCCCCTTAGCCTCTTACAACTAAACATCCCCAGGTCCTTCAATGTCTTCCTAAGATTTACTCTCCATTTATCACTGTATAGGTTGCAAATCCAGTAGACAATAGCCAAGGCCTATTGAAAGTGTAACTACAGACTATGTCTAAGTAGCTTAATACCTTAAAATATACAAAAGACATTCAGTAATCAGCATATGCTCAGGAGAAGCTTATTTTTGCATTCTGCCCATAAATTTAAGAATGCTTTACACTTTCAAAACCTGCAGGTGGCTTTACTGGAGTATGTTTTAAAATGAAGGTAAGAGAAAATTTTGTAAATTGTGCATAAATCTACAACATACAACTAAAACATTTTGTAATCTGCTGAATTGATAGATCCTCATACCTCATGTACACAATTGAAGAGCTCCCAGTCGTAAATTGTCATCTGATGTGCTAAGTCTTTGGAGCTCATCAGTTCAAACACTCCTACTGTACCAGTAGCTGGTCCTTCTTGTTCCGGTAATGGTGCCTACAATGTAGAAATGGTATAAAAATACTTTAGAAATGAATCCATGATGTTTCTCACTTTTTCAATGTGACCATTTTCCTAAGCATGCTTCCAATACTAAATCTGTAATTTGTTTTTTAACAGGACGCTAACATTAGGAAATGAGAAGCTCTGTGCAAAATCAGTATTCAGCATGCACAGGACACTCAGGAAAATTCTGAAAGCTCTTCAGAGGCACAGTAAGGAAATAAAACAGACTGCTCTCCGTGTGTTATTTTTAGCATTGTTCTAAAATCTGAAGCCAGAAATAAAAACTTCAATACACGTAGTGCTAGCTAAAGCATGTTTGTTTGTTCAGCATAGGTCCTTCCACAAAGCTTTTGTTATCAGTTTCCTTTCTTACACACACAAACAACTAGACCACAAAGCGTGAGCCAATTGCTTTTGCAAATTACTGGTCCTAACGGTCAGAATTACTACGTCTGCCATACTTCAGAAATTTGATTGCAAGAGCTTCTGACCATTTATAAAATAAGCCTCACACTTACTTTCTGACAGTACAAGGGTGCACTATTTGTGATTGCAAAACTCCTGGCTATGCTAATGAGAATCATATGCACACGGTCTTATGAGAAAGAACTCTAGAAATCATACAAACATAAAGCATTTTTGAAAAACACTTCTATACCACCCAATAAAGGAGATAATGGTCTACAGTTTTGCACACAATTAAATCTCCAAGAAAGATTTAAAGTATGTCTTGAAATCAAGTCAGATTTGTAGTAACGTGTAGCATATCTATCCGTGTCAAAGTGCTTCAACTAGTGCTACTAAAATAGTACTGAACAACCCCCTAGCAAATTCAAAAGTGTTATAAATCAGTAAGGCTGCCTGTGAACTGATGTTTCGACTCTTTAATAGTTTCATTTCCAGGAGAGGGCAGTAGACTTCACTTATAAGTTTCTCAATTTTTCACAGGGCCTTTGTTAGATAATTACAGAGCAGAGAACTGTCAACAGGCTCCTTTCTGAGTACCAATGCTAGAGTCTGGAAGACTAACAGACCATATTTACATATTTGTAATATCAAAAAATGTTCGTTCATATGAGAACATTACAAACAGAAAAAGGAGTGACTGGAGGAATATAACAAATCACTTTCTCAGTAATGTACAGTATGTAGGAGCTTTATTTGTCTGAGTTATTTCTTTGTACTCTAGAGAAAACTTGTCTTTCAAATACCATCATAAACAAATGGATTAAAAATTACTACACTAAACCACAGGCATGAAAATCTTCATCTACAATTCAAAAAAACAGCGTATATAAACACACTAATATCTTAAAAATATTAGGACAGCCAACAGCCTTATAACAGCCTGCAGATTCCTCTGAGTTGGGATTTGCACAAACAAAATACGTCTTTAGTTTAAGGTAGAGCACAATGCAAAAGCACAGCAATTTTGTGCAGAAAATCCTAATTTTTTGAAATCTGTGGTAAGAGAATTGCCAGTAAACTGAAAGAGGGCTTTTTCTCCTACTTGGAGACAAAAACAACATAGCTGTTACCATAATAAACACATATTTTCCAAGACTAGAAAAGAAGCACTCGTTGCATATTTGAAAACTCATCTAACTCAGAAGCATTTTCATATGAGAATTGCCCACGGGAATTGTCAAGTGTAATGTGAATAAACGTACATGCACAGGCAGCAGCCTGAAATTGGAACATAAAAGAATTAAACCGGGAGGGAAGTGAGGTTGTAATGTTATTCAATTTACTGATAACTCTTTGAAAAAAATGCAGCCTAAAGGAGATGCATTTTGTCACATCTCAAATACTTGATCCATTGTAAATAGCACAGGGGAAAAGGCACAGAAGAACTGTTGTGGGCACACCAATTTGCTGCCAGTGCTATGTCTACACAGACAATGCAGAGCCATCTAGAATTACCTGACATAGTTGTACTGATACAACACTCATGCTTTAGAGTAGCATGCCCCATGAGGGTATCTGCTTGGCAGGATTAATTAACCTTAAGGGAACACCAGAATTTAATAAACGGAACAAGAGGTATCTCTGCATGGAACTACAGCATGCTGGATGTGTATTCCCTGGTTACTAAATTGAAAGCAGCAGCAAAGCACAGATTTTACCGTATCTACAAAAGAAATCAGGCATACATACTAAGTGGCTTGTTAAAAGCATACAGGAGGCTGAAACAAGGCTAGGAGTAATAGAGTTCACGCTGACATGACTTGGCAATGACATTTGTTTTTAATGAAATAAAAGGAACAAAAAGTACAGTCAAATCAAACTCTATAAAAGCAAACCCCATGGAGATTGTTAGAATTACTGTATAAACTGTAAGTACTTACGAAAAATTCCACCTAAGAACTAACATACTTTGCACCAGCAATATTTGCTCTGATTCTACTTAGAATCATCTGAGATTCTCATATAGTATTTTGTGGGGGATGAGATATAAAAGATTTAAAGGAATGTACTGTTGGAATCAAGTCTCCAGAATGCTTTTATTGGTAACATACATCTTAAAAAATATATCTCTGTGGCCTTGAGGCAATAATTCCATAACCAGGAATTACTGAATGTCTTACTGACAATATTAAGCAATTTCTACCAGTTCAGCGTGATACAGGGTACTGGGAGCAAATGCTCTCATGTGGATCAGATGAATTTCTGCTCTATTTTAGGAAATTATAACATTACCTTGTTTTTTCTCATCCCACAGCACTGTGACAAGCCCCTGGGTTGTGAATGTTTCCCCTAGTTTTTACCTAAAGCATTGGCAATGCAAAAAGGGACAACCATTCAATTACACTGTACTGAACTTTCCGAGAAGTACACACATACATACCAAAGAATCAAACTGATCGCGTGGGCAAGCAAACAGTCGTCCATTAACAGTTAGAGTTGTAAACACTGAAACATCATGAGGTTTGAGTACAACCTTTTCTGTAAAAGTAATAAAGAAAATATAAGTAATAAACAAAAGTAATAAACAAAAGATTGTTCATTATATATATGTAGACTTTACAGCAGCTGCACAACTCAACTCTTCTGGGATCAAATTTTGCACAATAAACCAATGTCAAGGATGAGAAATAGATGACAACAAGGTCCTCTTTATTGAAGAAATATGTCAGCCCAAAACAGTCTCTTAAAAACTGGTATACAAAACTAGAATCCCAGCCCCAAACTGTATGGACAGGTCAAGAAGCCTGTGCTGCCATCTCTAGAAACTATTTACAAAAAATTTGGCCCAAATTAGGTATCCTGTTCAGTATTCTCTGAGCAATAAGCATTTGTAGAACTATAATTCACAGAAATAGGCTTGGAAGACAGTAACTGAATAAGGAGGTGATTAAATGCAATTGCTTTCAAACTGCGTTATATCCATTCTGAAAGAGCATCACATCACAGGTAAAGAAAAGGCAATGAAGGAACTTGCACAACAGTCTCTTCCAGCATGAGCAGGTTGCCAGCAAATCTGACAATAAAATATTGCTGCAACTGCAAAAACTAGAGCTGCCTGGTGTTGGTTCTCAGGAAGTGAGATGGTCTTGGCAGGCATCAGTGTTTGCAAAAATGCCTTCCAACATGGCTCTCATTAGCTCTGTGTGTGCCCACACAGTCATACTCAAGCAGAGCATTCAGCTACACCAGAATTCACCTTGCAGTTATTATCCCATTTCCATAGCCTGCAGTGGGGAACTGACTCCTGACTGTTTGTGAACACCAGGTCACTGGGTCTCAGTGGTGACACTCAGTGGTGGTTTGCATGGACACTGTGCTGCAGTGATTTCTGCTTTTCCAGTGCTCTTCACAGTCTAGTCTAAAATTATTGATGCTTGCCTCTTATTTGTCTTGATAAAAAAGTCTTAGAATTTCTTACAGTTAAGGAAACTACTCTGTAACATGCAGGTACTGAAGGTTCTCCATTTTTCCTGTCTCCCATGTGAGCCCCAGTCTGTGCCTGCAAAAGGGAAAGGGCTTGCCTTTAACGCAGAAACTGCATACCAGCTGAACATGACCATGAATATAAAAGTCTTGACTGTCCTTCCTGACATTGTTTCACTGTGAGAAGTGTTAAGTAGATGAAAATACAGTACCTCCTCCTGAACTCATTTTTACTATGATGAGGCCTTCTCCAGAACCCAGTTTATCTGCTACTGCGCTGATCACTTCCTTCACAGAGGAAGACACTGGCACCCGGATAGTGGTATAGGTTTGGTCTATACAGTACACCTTAAACAGAACTAAAGAAAAAAAAGATTGCATTGCGTATGCCAAATCTGATCATCACAGTGATATTACTGTACAAACTACTTTCACTTCTGTAACTACATAAAACAATTAAAGCAGCAATAAATCATTACAGTTTCGATAGCTTCCCATGCCTTAGATGTTCTGCAACTTCTAATATAGACATCTTTGATGTCCCAGAGATTTTAGGAAACCATGAAATACCAGTGTTTCAGTATTTCTACATTATTTATGAATACCAATTTAATCTGTCACTTTGTCCTGTTCCAGACATTGTAATATTTTAAATCAACATTTCTTTTCAATAGTCAGGAAAACTGGATGCAAACTCTCTTAATTACAGGAAAACAATTTTCATATTTACCAAACACATTTGAAAATAGCTTTGCTTACAATCAGAATTTAAATCAAGCTGTGCTGCAACCTGGTTTTTACAAGCAAGTACAAAACTGAATCAATAATGTTGTAGATGATGAAGGAAAATACCCTAGCAATAAGCATACATGAGTACAAACTGGCTCATGGAGCAATACACAAACCCTGGCCTCTAGTTGCCCAGAAATCAGTATGATAGTATATTAGCCTGCACAACACAAAGCAGCACAAAATGACAGGAATTTCAGAGAGCAGAAGTTAGCAAAATACTCCTTCAGTTCAGCTGTTAAGCTGGGCCATGCAGCCCCCTCCACAGACTCATGCCATGGAACACTCAGATTTAGCGTGCTACTTGCCCTACAAATGAGAATGGTGCCTGTTCACAGGGACACCAGAGGTAGTACTTGCCGTGGGAAGTAACTGTTTCAATCCCTTTAGGCCCAGAAGGAACACTGATACAGACAACAGAAGCTGTAAGCCTGTCAGAATGTTGTGGCTATTCCTACAGTCACTCCCATCTTTTGAAATGGCTCTTCTGTTGGTTGATTTATGCCACCAGCTTTCTCAGTTATACGACCTTGCATCTGTTCCCTTATTATTTCAGTGATGCAGACTCATCAAAGCAACCAGTGAGAGACTGACCCTAGCAGTTGCAAAGAAATCCTCAGCTTTATCAGTTTTAAGGCGCATGTATCTTTGTCTACAAGGAACAGATGTCATCACTAGAGCTCAGGATTTTGTTCACATAGCAGGGCTTCAACCTGCCTAAGTAAGGACAAAACCCAAAGTCAGTACAACTGAAAATTATATTCTGATACTGTGTTGTAAATTTTACCTTAATGACTTTAGAAAATCAAGTAATAGCAATAGGGCTACTTGTTTCTAGGTTGTGTGTCACAGGGCCTGATTATCTGCTCTACTCCTGTCTCTGAAGGAACAGCTGTACATGTTACAACAAAGGGCAGACAGAGGCTCAAACATGACCTTCAGCATTCACTGTTTATTACGCTGTCAATATCTCATGGCATTGTCTATACCAGTTTTTACCTGGTTTGTTGTTTTAAAGGTTTTACATCTTCCTCTGAGAAGCAAAAGTAACTAAGGGGAGAGACCAATGATGGAGAACACTGGGGCAGTAAAAGCAAAGAGTTTTCTTCAGACCAGGCTTCAAACCTGCACGTAGGCACTTTTGTTTATATTTAGAATGAGACCAATTTGCTGCAAGTCTCAGTGGTTTAAGAAAACTTAGCAGAGAAGGAACTCACCTTCGTCGCTGCCCCTGATGGGCTGGCGTTTCTGTGCTCTGTCATCATTTGTATTGAACAGCTGCAGAAGAACTTTGTGCTGAAAATGTATCATCAGGACTCACATTAATGCAAAAAATAAACATTATGGAGTAAGTACAAACTACAACAGACCTCTTATCAATGGCAGAAAAAAGACTACCTATGTAAAAGTTGATATTTAATGTTAAAAGCTTTTCCTCAATGTGTTCTTTTAATATACCCATGATTACTAAAGAGAAGATGCTTATGGATTTGCTAAGATAAAGCTTTACTTCAGAAAGTAGACAAATATCTTACCTTCTTTTGTGATGCTTTAGGTTCTTCAGAACTATAAAAAGGTTAAGCATAGAACAGATAATTAAAATTCTGTGTAAGAAAACACCTCTAGAACATGGACCAATTGTCTATCTACAATACCAACATTTTCATGTTTGTGTATACGAAAAGTCTAGATGATACCATTATCGATCTATGACCAAGGCAGGAAAAATACTATACAAAGTCCAAGAAAACATGAAACAAGCAGTTTAATTTCAACGGTGTATAATTAATTTCTTATTCCATCAATCTTCTAATGAGAGTTTGGTGTTTGCAAGGATTGTGTGGAAAAGAGAAGGCCACAGACATTCATCCAAACAAGCGTGCATGCAAACATTAATTGTCATATGACTGAGTGCCATTCACAGAATGGATTTATAATAGGTATACGCAATAAATTCTTTTCATCTATTTACTAAGGAGATAGGCAGGAGGAAGAAAGAAGCAAAACCTGTGCTTACACTTGCTTTACAATTTTCTCCAGCTCTGGAAGTTGTTCCTTTAGTGCTGCAATCACTCTAGTATCATCTGATACAGACACATAAAATTCCTGTAAATGATACAGAATAGTTTTTGAATAACTGCAAGAGTAAATGAGAAGTACTCAGGGTAGGGGATTATGAGATGACATCTGATAGTTTAATGATTATAAAGAATGATAATGTGCATAGAGGAGCACATGCTGGGCCTGGCCTTCTACTTGTTTATCCCAGCTGATTTAAAGTAAGAGTTACATATGCAGAAGGGAAGCCTGATGAGGCTTCTTAGCTCCCCGTGTAACCACTAACTGCTTGTGCAAAAAGTACATTTTCAGATTAGCAAGGATAAAGACCATAAAACTCACAAATAATCTGGCATAATTTTTTTTACCTCCTGCTCTCTTAGCCCTTGGTGGTTCATCTTACTACTACGTTACAGACTCTCAGCTACTCTAGTCTGCTACATTACCCTATCAAGCCCTACTGGACCCTAGTCCTGCCACTCCTTCATAAAACTGACCCAAAGAAGATGTGCTTACAACTAATTTCTACACAAATGAAAGATGTAATGCCTGCTGCCAGAGATCATTTATCTATTACGAAAAGGTTTCCCATGTGGGCTTGCTGTATGCCTGTGAAACTTAAGGTCCTTCTGTCTTTCCCTTGGGCTCTTACCACATATAATTAAAATGGCAATCACAATGATTTAACGTGACACTGGCAGTGCATCTATCTTAGATATGGCACCTATCACAAAGACCTTACAACCACTGTCTGAGGAATAAATAATTTTAAGGGAACAGAAGCGTTCTGAAAACACAGATCTCAAGTTCCAAAAGCTGTAGTACAGCTTTCATTGAAATGAAAAGTATTTTAGGTTTTGTAGAGTAAGAATCCTCACTCTACAAAAGCTCAAACTCCTTCCTGGCACATCTCAGACAGACATAAACAGCCCCCTCTGTTCAACCTGTACAGCTTCTTAACTACTTGCTAGAAAATACTAAAAAACAAACTTCCACCTATTGCTATAAAGCAATCTACCCTTGTATTGCTTTGAAAGGGCTCCACAACTCCTGCAGCTATTTTCAGAAGTTGGCAGTGATTCAAGCTCTTGTAACGTGTACACTGCAGCTAAACCCGAGAAAACAGACTTTGAGTTTGCACTTTAAAATTACCCACTTCTCTTTAGCTCATAACACAATCTAAACAACAGGAACAGGCTTTCAGCTTATCTTGCTTGGTAGGTACTTCTCAGTACAATAACACAACAATTCCTTTATACCTCCAAAAAGGCCAATGCTGCTTCATCTTCTTGTAGTAAATCTCCATACAAAGCAGCCCACTGCAAAACCAGCCGAATGACTCGCCTTTTATTGTTGAGGGCATAATCCATTTTCTCCTGCTCTGTACCCTGGGAAGGCTGGGCATGGTAAGTGCCATGGTGTCAAGGAAAACTCTCAGGGATTGAAAATATCAAAATGAGTACAAATTCACAAACTACTGACTGCCTGCAAGTCATTTTCAGGGTTTTAGACCATGTACTTTTGATTTCTGACTGCCACTAGAATAAAAACTCTGAACCTATCGTGTTCATGCTAAAGCGTAAAAAGACAGAATTCTCTAAAGAGCACAGGAATTATCACAATCCCACCACAAAGCCAGTTGCCACAGGGGTGCAGAACAGAAACAGCACTTGAAACAATAGAGAATTGTAGTCACTGTGGAGACTGAAGGAGGATTATTTGTCCTTGTCCTTCTTTGGAGAGAGTTAAGAAAAATGTCACTTTGGGTTTATTACCAATTTCAGTCTCTATTTGCGAGAAAGAATACTGGAATGAAACACCACCAGTGTTACTAATTTTATTTTATAAGCTACTAGAAACCCACGGTGAACCTCAGTCCCATTAGGGTAGGGGAACATGGAAGTTTACACCCAGAGGGACTATAGAGACACGTGGTTATGTAACACATTCATTCTGTAGTAGATTCATTGTATAGATGAAAAAATCAGATGTTTCCACTCTCAGAAACAGCGTATTTGGAACATGGTACTTCGTGGAAGTTATTTAGTGACAGACAATGAAAACCAGGAAATACTTAATCGACCTTTTTCATGACGAAGTGTCAACATTACAAAAATACGCAAACAGCACAAAGGTCTCTCGGTGAAACATTTACTGAAATGAAGAAAACCAAGATAAAAGTTCCACAGTGGGAAAGAAAATGATACTTTCAGCCTTTAAGCTACGTGAAAATGAAGAAGAGTCCCCAGCAGAACGGGATATGACAATTTGTGTACCTAGTTCTTACTGATCAGAGATTAACACATATTTAAATTGTTTCCCAGTAAACTAGTGGCTGAATATGAAGGACATACAGTATGACTGCAATTATATGTTCAGCTTTTCTTCCCCAGTTTGATTCTGGATTGTCACAAATAATACCATTCCCAGTTATCCAGCAACATCTAGTATTAAAATACTGACACTTTCACTCACAGCGAAGTTCAGTATATTTTCAAGGTGTACTTTCTTCAGTTGCTCTACCAAAAGATTGGAAAATATCAAGGAGGAAAAAAAAAGTCAAAATTATCCAAGATATTTATTAGAAGTCTTACAGTTCTCTAACACGGATAAAATATAATAGCAAAAAGTACCTAGTAACTTTCCCCAAGATCCTCCTGCCTAAAACCCCTGCAGATTTGACAGGCTAACAGGATTACTGGGATACGTTTGACTGAAAACTGCGTTTTCATTTATTTCAGAAAGGTTTAAAGTGACTAGAGACTAAAGCATGTTCAGCACATTTATGGGAGTAAGTAAGTCAAAGATTCAAAAGAAGTAAATAATACATTGTAAGCTACATACTCTAATGTCTCAGGGAGCCAGTTCAATATGCCACTGAGTCATTCTTACCTTTTAAACACTGCAATTATTTAATGCATTTTTCTTTTGTATTAGCTGACTTGCTGCAGACACTGGTAATTTTCTGTATTTTTACTGCTCGTTTATATTAATTGCTCTTTTATTAACTTTATCACAAGGAAGGCGAACGAAGGGTTTGTGAGGCCTACAGGATGCAGCATCACTGCAGTCTGCAATCAGAAGGTATCATGTATACTTGCAACAGGTGTCAGATCATTGTAAAATATTTATCAGCACTAACATGGTCAGACTTTGGGATAAGATAAGCCTAGTGATGTCTAGCATATGCTAGGAAATGGAAGCAAGCCTCAAAGCTGTTCTTCACTGTGCGGAAACACTTAACCATAACGGGAGTTGTGCAAAATCAGCACCATTACTATGGTAGAATGCAAACTATTTTGCTGGCATGATGCTAAAGGAGGTTCACAAAACATTCATACAGAAACATGCTCAAGGACTATCATCTGCAGAGAGCAAATGAGAAGTTTATACTTTCTAAGTATTTAGACCATGGTCTTTTAAAGATTCATACTCATGCATACCTGCTTACACTTGCACTAGCCTAACTGCAGTTTTGGAGGTGCTACAATACTTCAAGATTCTTCTGGGCATTCTCCTGCCTGTAGGTCTCTGAGTTTCTCCATGTTCATAACTGTGAAGAAGACAGGGCATTGGTCCAATACATAGGACAGATGTCCTGATACAGGACATGGGAGCATGTTTTCTGCTTCCCTATAAAAAAGTATGTTATTTTAAAAAGTATTTCATGATTCATTTTTATGACTAAAAAAGTGTGTCACGGGACAGCACAATATAAGCACTAAATCCACAGCAAACAACGTTTCTTAGCCAAAATGGTTTACCCATCCATTCTTTTCAGGATTAAAGAACTTACAGATGACAAGATACTGCTGTAGGAGAAAATCCAAATCATTTATACTCTGTGGTATAATTTAAAGAAGTATAGTTGTCTAGCTCTATTCATACTTGCATGCTGACTGCTAAAACAGTAACATAAGTGAGAGTAAGAAAATATACTTGTATTGATTCGAAACTGGAAGCCGTAGCAAAACCAGTGTCTGTAACTGACTCATTTTCTTGTTATTCTGTTTTAATTTTGTCACCAAGTGTAACTATTCTCTCCTTAGTGTCAGAGCACTGGCAAGCATTTTTGTACAGGGATTTTGCTCAAGTTTCAAAAATAGATTTCAATAGTACAATCAGCAGAGAACACTTTTTCATATTTAGAATGGACCAAACAAACAATAATTCTAGGAGAAGCTGACATTAAGCTTTGTTGTTCAGAAAAGCTTTCCCTTATATATGCACAGTGAGGTACATTTTGCTTCAGTCTTTGATTTTTTCACAGTTCTTGGGTACTAGAGTTATACTATTATAATTCAGGACAGAGCCTGACACATTGAATAATATGAGCTAATTAAATTAGAAGAAAAACCAACCATAAAAAGTGCTGTCCTTTTCTTCCCCTCTCAAAGCAGTCAGCAACAGCCTTTTATCACACTTTTGATATACAAAACGATACTGATTTTGGAAAATGTTTGCTTTGGGTGTATGAACAATTTTCTGCAGACTAGTTTTAAGAGTACAAAGGTTTTCAAAACAATTACTGTCCTTGCTAGGACTTGTGTTAGCAAATGGATTCTCAAGCCTGTCAGACAAGGACATGAAGTTCAAGGAACGCACACTTTCACACCAATTTGCTGCTAAAAAATACATAGGAATTGAAGTTGTTATACCTCTGTCAGAATTCTGTAAAACACAAAACATTACATGCTTATTTGATTGCCTGTAACTGATGGAAAACACTAACAGAGTCCCATAAAACATGCAGACAGTATGGGAACCACCTCCAGCTCTAGATGCTATCTATTGTAGGCTTTCTCCTCCTAGATATTCACATGTAAATTAAGTTTCTTGCATTTGTTAATATTTGCTACATTTTTTTAGTCACAACTATTATGGCAGCACCTAGGAACAGGTTACACATTATTCTACTAGCTTAGGCTCCCTTTTCTTAAGGCAATTCTGAGCTTGTAATCTGTAAAGTGGATCACTGAAATTAGCAAAATAGACTGCTCTTCATTAAAATCTAGACGCTGCAGTTCAGCAAACAACAAGAAAGACTAAAGGGATGCAGGAAAGTTAATCCAAGCTTTTATATGATTTCACTTACTGATGAAGGAACAGAACACTTCTTTACCTTGGACCAGGACAGGAAAGTTATAGTTTTTTTGCTCCCAGACTGTATGTCATCATAGGTACATGTCATCCATTTCATAGTTGGTTTGCTACAGGACAGCTGGTAGCCAGACACTAAGAACCCACCCCCAAGGCATAGCCTCCAGGAAACATTATGTGCTTCAGAGAGAGAAGAAGCTTCAGCCTCATCACCAATGAGGATAGCTGTTAAAGGCATGCAACTTTTCCCTACAAAAGGATATTGTGCCATCAAGGCCGGGCAGAGCTGACTATTTGGCATAAAAACACAGTGCATCATAATAAAATCATTTAAAACATAGTCTGTGAAAAAAAGAAGAATACAGACAATTAAGCCCTGAAAAAAACCTGGGAATCACAAAGATTACTTTTCTTTCAGTGAAAATATCTTATAAGCTGTCTGTAGATTATAAATATGAATCCTGTTATCACTGGGTGAAAATGCATGCTCTGTCCTCATCGTTATGCCTAATTAAAGTAATGAATAGTCTGGCACGTTTTGCTGTTCTACTCTGAACTGATAGCACAAGCACAATAAAGAGGGCTAGGAAGAGTGGATTGTTATTTCTAATTTTGGATTTCCAAGTCTTTCTTGGGGCTGTTTCAGAGCAGCAGATAGTTCTTATTCTAGAGAAACCAGGACTACTTGCTTTTAAAAACATTATATTGCATGATTGCCCTGACAAGACCACTTTACACAGTAATAACACAGCCTTTATCATGTAGGTACCTGTTGCTTCATTTACAGTTGCTTCAAGGCGCATTGTTTCTAAAAAGTGCTCTAAAATTTTCTCTGGAGTTCCTGACATCACGATATACCTGAGGGAGGGAAAGCAGCGGTTATTGTCTCATAGGCAGAACAGCTGTGTAGCAGTGAGAAGAGCAGAGTGATGAGCGCCAGAGTACAAACACCTCATCTGACCAGAATTTCTGCATGGCTTAGGACAAAACTACTCACAAACTTTGTGGCTTCCCGCCTTGTAAAATGGGAGCAATAACACCCTCCAGTCTACCTGGGGAGTCTGAGATGACTGATGGCTCCCTCCCCACACAAGTACTCCAGTATAACACCACCACAGCTACACTGCAATCAGCAGAGCTGACCTGGAGCAAACGTGAGGAAGTGCAATTGGAAATGCTTCTCCACTGAGAATAAATATCTCAATAATGACAGTCATTGTCACACAGTCATTGAAGGGTCTTAACAGACTTACTATAAGCATGACATGAGAGCTGGTGTATACTGGTGTCAGAGCAAGGAAAGAATTTTCTTCAGTATCACTGACAGGGGCTGGTCTGAGAAGACGGGGACAGACAGTAAAATAGCACCCTGTATCTTCAAATCTGTGCAGTGCCCTAGATAGCTGAAGAAAGCTTTTCCTGTGGATAAACTTGGGATTGTACTAGTTGGTTTAATGGTTGGACTCAATCTTAAAGATCCTAAACCTAAATGATTCTAGTATTTTATGATTTCCTTGAGTAAATTTAGGGAGGTGATAAAAACTCCCTAAACTACCTAGGGGGCTAGTGCAACAGTCAGGTCTTTCCTGCTTCATGCACAAACATTAGCAAGACATTAAGTGTCAGCATAATATCGCAGAATATTGCTAAACTTGTCCTGTCATTTCTTTTTCCTTTCCTCGCAGACGAGATTTTTTAATCTTTCCCTCAATTCTTTCAATCTTTGCATCTTTTTCCCCCCTTTTTTTTGAATCCAACTGATAAAGTATGAAACTTAAAAAAAAAAAAAAGAAAGAAAGAAAAAACCAGAGAAGTGAAGATACTCTACTCCTGCTGAGAAATAAGTGGTGGAGCTGAGCTCCTGGGAGCTCCTCCTCACTTTGAGTGCTGACCGTCACAGTTCTTTTACCTGCCAGCCCCTTTGGAAGAACTGTATTGATGTCCCAAGAACACAAATACTTGTTAAGCCAGCGCACATTCTCGCAGAGATACTAACCAAGTATCTAAGTGAGTGAAGCAGAGAAATCACAGGTTGCTGTATTCTGAATATGAAAGTGAAAATGAACAGTGAAGTGACTTGCAGGGCTGCTGAATTCATCCTGCAAGAGTGTGATCACCCATGAAGAGTTAGATCTTGGGAGTAAGAACTTCAGAGCTAGTACTTCGAAGTGTAACTGTCACTGTTTGAAAGCACAGCTCTGGGAGCTATATAGGAGCTACGCCTTCTCAGCAGAGGAAGCAGCAGAATCCAAACTGCCATTGAGAGGATCTTCTCACAAAGCAAAGTTTTCTCTAAAACTAAGGTGAACAATGTGTGTTTCTTGGTTGACTAGATAGCTCAGGGACCAATTCTGGTAGGCAGGACATTCCTCTAGTGCAGTTGCTGCTTACCTGCTTAGGGAGCAAAGCTCAAAGGGCATCTGAAGAGCTATGAGAGACATAAGCTACCTGATCAAGGGGAAAGCAGCAAGCATTTAAGAAGAGGTCCCTGTTAAGCTTCTCTTTGGGACACAGTGATTTTCCAATGTACTGAACATGCAACTAATGTATTCCAGTAAGGCATTCTGGAAATCAGAATATATCAGTAACTCTATCTGTACTCTCACGCATAAACATAGACACTTACTCTATTTACTAACAAAAGAAATGTCATCTTCAAAACCAGTGAACTCAGAAAGATTAAAAAAATAAAGACACTGCCAACACACTTAGCAAAGTCATGATTGCTTAAAAGCAGACAGTGAACTCTGAAGGTGGTTTCTTCTTTTGTATAGCTTATGTCTCTTTGTTCCTGCTATCTGCAAAATCTCCCTTGCTGGCACACCGACAGCACTCATAAGCTGATCAAATGTGCAAATTACCTGCAGAAATGAGCTTTACCAGGAAATATTCCTGAAATGTAAACTTTAAAATATAGCCTAAGGGATCATGAAGGTACCTACCTATTTTTATCAAATTCTCAACAAGAAAATGTTAAATAAAAGCTTGCAAGGAAGGTCGTGCTGTTGTCAGAATACATTTTTAACACAGAATCACAGAACACGGTTGGAAAGGACCTCCTAGATTATCTAGTCCAACCATACCCACATCCACAAATACCTGATCAATAGAGAAACACAAAATAATCCTCTCCCTGTCTGCCACTATAGCATGTCACAAAGCACCACGTCTACATGATTCTTAAGTACTCCAGGGATGGTGACTCAACCACCTTCCTGGGAAGACCGTTCCAGTGCCCCTCCACTCTTTCTGCAAAGAAATTCTTCCTAATATCTAATCTAAACTTCCCCTGCCTCAACTTCAGACTATTGCCCCTGCTTCTGTCATCAGTCACCAAGGTGCAGAGGCCAACATCTACCTCTNCCAAGGTGAAGAGGCCAACATCTACCTCTCTACAACCTCCCTTCAGGGAGTTGCAGAGGGTAATGAAGTTCCCCCTCAGACTCCTCTTCTCCAAACTAAACCTGCCCAGCTCCTTCAGCGCCTCCTCATATGACTTGTTCTCTAAACCCCTCACAAGCTTGGCACACTCCAGCATGTCAACGTCTTTCCTATAATAAGGGGAACAGAACTGGAAACATGGAAACAGAAACATGGTACTCAAGGTGAGTCCTCACAAGGTCACATTAACTTCCCTTCTCCTGTTGACCATGCTATTGCTGGTATGGGCCAGGATCCTGTTGGCCTTCTTGGCCATCTGGGCACACTGCTGGCTCACATCAAGCCAGCTGTCTACCAGTACCCCAAACTCTTATTAGGATCCAGAGCTCAAAATGAAAATATTTGTACTTAACAATAAAACAATGTCTCTTCTTCATGCCTTTTACACAGTAGCTCAGTTTAATAGGGTTTCAGCATTCTCCATGTGAACTCTATTTAGAAGCTATTACATGAGATAAGTATTTACAGTGAGATCTTTGGAGAATTATTGTGTAAAGACTTAGAACTGTTGCGCTGCTGGAAATGGATATATTATCTACCATAGGGCCTGTGATCAACTGATATTTAGAAAACACCAACTCTATATGCACCACATTCTTCCATAGAAAGGGGGAATATGCTATTGCTTGGATAATAACACCAGTTGAAAAGGCTAACTGTTGTCTGACATGCACTATGGAATGAAAACATACTTGTGCTGAGGCTGTGAATTTCCTTGATTAGAAATTCTGTTTCCTGCTGGGATCTTCTCCAACACCAAGACGTCTTGGTCATGTTCTTTGAGTCTTACTGTATTTGCTTCCACATCCTGCAAGACAAATTACTTTTAATAAAGTAATTGCACATGATTTGGCTGACCAGTTGCTCTGAGAAAGGGTGTGCCTTTCAAACACAAAAGACTGGCGTTGTACCTTGTATTATCCTTGTCTCAGAGGCACAATCAAGAGGGAAACACTGGCACTGGGGAAGAGGTGTAGAATTGTGGAAGGGACCAAAGCAAAAATGATGTGAAAAATCTCTAGCTATGGCAAAGGAAAAACATTTGACAAAACAGAGCCTCCTCTGCCCTGATTTTCCATGTGTAACATAAACATGAATATAAAATCAAAGAATTTTAAGGGTTGAAAGGAAATTATGCAGATCATCTAGTCCAACCCCACTGCTAGGGCAGGACCGACTACAGCAGATTGCACAGGTACATGTCCAGGTGGGTTTTGAATGCCTCCAGAGGCAGAGACTCCTCCTAATGCAGTTATTTCCCTGACCATTACAGAGGCTCTGTGCTGGACTCTGTCCAGTAGTATTCTGACCCTCTCAAACTGGGGAGGCCCAGAGTTGGATGTAATATTCCAGATATGACCTAACCAGGGCAGAAGAGAGAGGAAAGTGAACCTTCTAAAGCTACTAGCTATGTCTTTCTTAAAGCACCCTAACAGACTATTGGGGTATTGGCTACAAGAGCACATTTCTTTCTTGTGGTCATCCTGTGGTCCACTATTACTATCTATAATGAGAGTTTTCTCTTAAAAAAAAAAAAGAAAATAGCACCTGAAAATAGTAAGACTTGAGCTCAGTAAACTGTCATTGAATTTTCATTTTGTGCTAACAGACCACAGTATAAAAAGAAAGAAAGAAGAATTAAATATAGCATGCATTTAAATAACGCAAATGAAAATCATTACAATCACAGACTTTGATCACCTTTGAAATACTGACCAAAACTAAACCATTTGAGAATTTCCACGGCCAACAACACTTACTGAAAAATGGATCCCCGTTCCATTTTGACCATTAAACATTATCTTAAGTAATTTTTTTAGCACAGTAATGTGTATGCTCTGGTTTGACAGCTGCCATGCTGGGCATGTATATGTTTGAATACAGGATGATACTGATTTTGACTTCCTATACTTGGAATGATTGTAAAGGAGCCTGTATTTATGGAATTACAGATGGACTTTGGAATGGACAAATGGAACACATATGCCGTAATGTGAATAACTGTAAAATTAGTCTGGGAGTATCTTTCTAGAGCTTTCTGATAAAGACATCTATACATTTACCGGTAGTTATTTAATTTGCCACTGGATTCTGAATTAAATCTCTTGAGTTTAAGGTACCTGACAATGACCTAACTGGGATAACAATCTTGTTTTATGCAATATTTGGATGGAAGATTGTGGTGATGTTACGTCATAGGCTGGACTTGATGATCTTAGAGGTCTTCCAGCCTCAATATTTTTGTGATTCTGTGAAGATCATTCAGAAAAAAATGAACACTTAGCAAATCTTAGACCACAGAAACATGAGAGACAAAAGATTTTATTTGGTCCCATCTTCAGGACTGAGGTGGTCCTCAGAAAAAGAGGAAAGATTATTTATATATTCTTTACATGATCTTCAAAACAGTCATTTTGCCATTAGGGACACTTCAAATAAGTTAATCAACATATCCATAGAAATAAGACAGACTCATAAAAAAATTGCAATTGTGATATCACTCAGTCATGGTGGCCCTTCCCACTCTTACCCTAAGGATCCTGTTGAAGTCTTCCTTGTCTACTCTCAGGAAGTGGCAGTTGTCTTCACGCAGAACAATGGATGCTGCTCTGGGAGCATCATTCACGAGTGCTAACTTGCCAAAATCATCGCCTTCATGTAGAGTACATACCACACCCTGCAGCACAGAGCAAAACATTTACATGCACAAACCCATCATTACTCTGGATTCTATTGAAAATCCTTGTACAAACACCGAACTTCACAATCAAATACCAAAACAGATGTATTTGGCAGGAAATCAACAGCCAAATTAATGACTAGGAAACAATACTTAATAGCTCATTGTTACTATTACTAAAGAAAGGCAAGAACAGAGGAGAATTGTTCTCTGAAATTACATACAGCCTGAAGGACTTTTCTAGCCCTTCTGAAGACAGAAAGTTTTTGAGTTGTTTGGTTTTTATTTATAGAGGCCCTACAAAAGAAGATCATGTTTGCACAAATAACACCAAATCCTCAGCTGTTGTAAGTCAGCAGTGCTTCATTTGCTCCAATTCATAATAACAGAGGATGTGGCTCACCCAGCGATGTACAAAATGCAGGTTACTTAGAAACAGACGGCACCAGGCCTCTTATGCTAGCTTTTGGTGAAATGCTTGATGTTCAGAACGGAGGATTCTCAGTCAGTGACTGAGAAATCAGCTGGTAACTAGGGATTTTTAAAGACTGTGTAGCAAAGACCTATTTTTGTTTTGAAAAGTCTCTCTTATACACAGGAAACTGAAGAAATGCTTTTCAGTCTATAGCTTAACTGAAATGAAGAGCTAGCATAAATTTGCTCATCTAACCTGAACAACACTAGTCACAAAGTACTACTTCTGTCAAACATGCCTAACATATGAAAATTATACCTCAAATGCAAGAGAATATGGTAGAAAAAGCACAAAGCAAAAAACCCACATGAGACAGAAGTCTGGCAATCCACCAAATTTCAGCAAATGACTGTCCTAAAAATACTGATGAAACTCTGCTGAGTTATATTCAGACAGTGTGTAATATACCCAAAGATCATACAGCAATCAAGTGAAAGTATCACCAGTGAAACCACTGGATCATTTCTTAATAAGATTACATTCAGTTTGTTTCCTCAGAAAAAGCCATTTTGTTCTAAACTAAACTCTTTACCATTTCAATAACAAGAATAACGTTAAAACTTTTCTGAATAAAATACCTTGCCATAAATGACTACGTTTACCGATCCTTTTAGGATAATGTACCAAGAAGTACCTTCTTCTCCCTGATTAAATACTACAAGAGAAAAAAAAAAGATTTTAATGGTGAGAACATGGTTATTCAAAATATAAATGGGCCAGATTCTGCAGTCAATAAAATGCAAGGTAATTCTACAGCAATTGTATTAATATCTACTTTGAAAAAGGGCATATTATGATTTTAAAAGCAATTGTCTCCATATTTTAGAAAAATTAAGTCCACACCCATGCTTTTATTTTCCATAACAATTGCAACAACTACTTTATCTATTAGTGCACACAAATTTGGATCCCACAAGTAGCAGCATATTCTAAACCAATTCTCTAGTGGTTTATCAGTATAAACAGGCCTGAGTAATTTACCATTTTAAATCCTTTATGCAGCAAGATTTTTTTTTTAATATAAGGATAATATTAAAATACATTTTAAATAAAGATTGGTTCAACCCCAAATTCTAGATAAAAGCACATACAAATTGTAGGTGATATATAAATTCAAACAAGGATACAGAATTATATCCTTGGATATAATTCTATATATAGATATATATATATACTGTCACATAGTATACGGATATATACTGTCCCTGCAATTGGCAACATTAAGAAAACATTAAGAATTTAAATGTTAATGTCACAGATGAGAAATAAGATCTCTCCTGGAGACAGGACTCCCATTTACTTACAGACTGTTCCTGCTTTGGGATGTGATTCAAAAATGAGGACACCTGCTAATTCTCGCTTTACCTGAAAAAACACAGAGAGAGAAATTACAGGTTTTATATGTATCTGATTCTTACTGGTGTGGGGAAGTCACACAATGTATACCCCAGTTGCTGCTTTCCTTCCCTCTGCCTCATTCAGCACTCATTCAGTCATGCAGCCAGAAAATGGTCTGCTTCACTTGATGTCCTATTTCCTACTGATTTGCTTTACAGAACAAGAGTCTCTACATTTTATGGAGCCAAATGACTCAGACAAGGGCCTCTTTAAGGTACGTCTTCACACCTTTTTTCATATACACAAGTGAAATCATCATTAACAACATTAATCTGTTGGCAAATTTCAAATTGTAATAGCTAATCTATTACAAGACAGTTAATTGTTGATTTTTCTGTAGGGATCTGCTGTAGTCTTGTTATTCCCTGAGAAATCAGTACCCTTCTGGTAACTGAAATAAGTCTGGCCACTTCTGCTGAGGCTCAGCCATCTGGACCTGCTGAGGCCCAACTTCACCTGACAGCTTTCCAGGCAAAATGTCCAGTTTACTTCCAGGAGCTAGAGAATGTGACACTGTCTTCGGTGTAAGCCTGCTCATTAGGTTTGTATTACTCTGGTGATAAACTCTTACAACTAACTGGGCAGTTGCCCATAGTGAACCACTGTTTACAACCACTTTTCCTCACTGTAAACTCTGTTCATGTTACTTTCACAAAATAGGAGCAGCTGTTTCAGTCTTTGCCTCTGCAGTGAATAAATCTTCTTGATGAAGCCAAGAGTTGGGTTTGTTTTTAACTGTGTTACATAATTGTTTTTCATTCATATGTTAACTTCACAGGCTTCTCTAGCAGGGATTAGTTCACCACTGCACGCTTGTTGCTTGTGGCCTATCTAGAAAAAAATAGTACTTGAGGAACTGTTGCTTAAAAATGAATAATCATTCCATCTGCTTTCAAGTCCATTGACCATTAAGATACTAGTTCATAAGAGCAATGCTCTCTATTTCTGCTCTGAAGATTTCCTCTAAGCTAGTCATGGTTTCTGTCCTTTGCTTTAGGTCATGCTGCAGTTATTAGACTGGCATTTCCAAATTCTTACTGCACTTCAAATTGCCAAGTAGTTTCCTCAGATCGTACCATTTGCCATACTTGTTCTATATGCTACTTGTAGTGGATTCTCATCTCAGTCTGAATTTCTTCTGAGCTGGAAATATTTTACATCTGGGTTCTGTATATAGTATCAGGAGTGTTCTCCATTCTGTTACAGAATGTATCTTCTTTTGTTTGATTTGAAGAGGGTAACTTTATGGATCTTAACAGAAGGTTTTTTCCCTATATCCCATGCATGTGGATGGACTTAGTTTGGTTATCAACCCAGGATGTATGTTCTTTTTGAAAAACAGGTACGCTTGCACTGAGTACTACGTTTCTGTAGCGGAGCTTCATAGTCACCTTGTATCTGTTCAAGATGTCTGAGAATTATTGCAAATATTGAAAGCTTCTAAAGAAGCTATTGTTAAACACAATCTACTTTCCCACTGGCTCTCTTTTTCTGCAAGCATCCACATCTTGCTGCTACCAAGTACAGTGATATTTAGATTGCCTCGGTTGCCTACACAGTGTGTAAATGATGATGAAGCTCTGAAGAGTTGCATTCTCTCTTCCAGCCATCTTCTCCAGTTCATTTTTTCTTGCGTTCTCTACATTGTTCTTTTCTACTCAAGAGAGAAGGTGTCTGATAAAAGTTTCCTTCAGCCGATGGCCAAAATCCAAGCAGTGAGCATTGCACAGTACATCTTTCTGCACTGTGTAATTCCTGCTCCTAAATGGTTCAAGCCAAGACTTATTATGGTTCAGAAATATGACACCTATTCTGCAAAACAGAGTAGTACCCAGTCCCACATGTCAGGTCAGATCACATGCATCTTACGTTAAACTCAGATATGGCTGCAGATGGAGGCACCTGTGCCAAATGAAGGAGGTAGGGGCTGTGCAGAAACAAATGAAAGGAACTGTATCTTGTATCAAGAAGACAAGCTAATGTGCAAAACGCTAGAGTGGTCCTCGCAGGTGGGAACAGTTTCTTTGCATGGAAAATTCTAATAAAGCACCAAAAGCCAAATTTCATTTTGGAGATGATTATATTTTCAAAAATACTTACTGTGGTAGAAAGATGAGATAAGGCCTTAATGTGAAGGAGTTCTTCATATATAAACTCTAAGTCATCTACAGTTCTCTGGCCAGGCCTACAGAAAGAAGATAAAAAACCAGCAAAATGCAGTAAATGCTTCAAGGAAGTACAACACAAACCGCTGCTGTTTTGTCTACTGAAGGGTACATCCTTACTAAAAAAGGGATTGAAACAGTTGTGTCTGGAAGATTGAAACAGATAAAAGATGCAACCACCTGTTTGATACTGAGCCACAGCCATGGTGACAATCTTAAAGACACATTGATTAAGCAGCTTTCCTGATGAAATCAGGTGTTCCGTATGAAAAACAGTCAGATAAATCATAAATGGCACATGAAGATCTGTCCCTTCAGAAGGACTCCCGAGCGTGGGACCTGCAGTGTTTTTCATATGCAGAAGTAACTAGTTTTAGCAACAGACAGTAGTAGTGGTTTGTAAAGGAGAGCGTGAATTTCTGCTAAGCAAATTGGAAGAGGCAGCACTGCATTGTGGAGGATGGAAAACTACTGCTACAGGGTTAATGTTGAGTGCTGTTATTCAGTCACAAAGGCAAATAACCGCTCAGCAGTTTCAACTGATCTCGTGAAAAAACACAAGAAGTTGTCATTAATAAAAAGCACTAAGAGTAAAAGAGTAAGTCTCCCATAGCCCAATGAGGAATGAGGCTGCCACTGTGACTGAAATAACTGCACTTCTACAGTCTACATACTGGAGAATTTTCTGATTGCTATAAAAAGGACACGAATAGTCTGAGGACTGAAGCATGTCAGAGATGCTTTGGAAGATCTAATAAACAGTACACTTGAGGAGCTGTGGGAGCTTGTGTGTAATTTTTCCCCACTCAAAAAATTCTCTTCAGGTAAAAAATGTCTAACCAACTTCAATTTCTAGAAGGGCAAGCTGTCCTGTGATACCATGTCAGACATTGCATTGGAATTACATACAGTCACAGAGAAAACGTCCTATAAAGTATTATCCAAAGCTACTATAACAGAACTACGTCCTTTCAAACAGGATGTTCTAGATTTGTGAAAAGTAGAATATAAGTAACTAATCAATAGGCCAAAAAGAGAATAAAAGAGTAACCTAGTCCTAAGAAGGGAGAAGGCAAATTTGAGATGTAAGAAAACGGGATATAAGAAGTCCAGTCCAGGGGCAGGAGTTTCAAGGGAGAAGGTTTATATGCTTGCATTAAGGACAGGCTAGTGTGCAGTTCCAAATCCCACTATCTGCTGTGTAGTGTTAAAAGAATTAAGAGCACAGTTGAATCTTTGGACAGCCCTGAAAGAAGCATCATAATGAACCTTTCTGAAAGAAGCTGTCCTCCTAAAACAACAACATCACAGGAGAGTCTAGCATCTACAAAATCAGGAAAGTCATATAAAGAAATAGAGTGCTACACAGGTTCTTTTGCTTAGTTAACTCTTAGTTCAACAGTTCATGACGTGTGAGGTAGAGTACTCAGCAACTACAGCATTCTGGAGTGACACAGAATCTTTTTGCAAGTTTGATGGAAACTTCTTTTGGATAAAAGAAATGCTGAAAGAGTCACAGAAAACATAAAGACAACTGACTTCTCTGTTAATCCAGATATATTTTTCATCTCTTCTTCACTTACCAATGACATACATTTATTATTACACAGATTCAAAATCACAGTATCACAGTAACGATGAGGTTGGAAAAGACCTTAAAGATCATCCAGTCTAACCTAAAACCAACCAAGTAAACCTAAACATCTGACACCTACATCATGCAAATCAATTCAGACAAAAAACCCATTCTGGATTAAATTATTCTCCTTGTCATACGGAATGGAATAAATTATTAAAAGGAGAAACATAAACAGCTTTGGTACTGCTATGCCCTCTAGTGACACAAAATACTCTTTAATATTTCTAAATTAAAAGGCTGCCACTCCTTTTGCTTTATGTGAGGCAGTAGCAGATTAATTAAGTGCAAAATAAAGCTAAGTCAGTACAAGCTACCTTTAACTGGAGATTTAAGAAACACAAGGTAAAGATTTCACAAAATTATACTTCCCACAGGAAGTAACAATTTTAATTTGATTACATGCTTGGAAGACCAGCACGTCTTGGAAAATGGAAAACATAGTGTAATAAATTAACAGATTTCTACAGGAAATTAAAATATACAAGGATGATTTCTTACTACATCAGATCTCTATCAAGACAAAAGGGTACACTCTTCTTTCAGTATGTCCATTTGCCTCCTGTGTTAGCACATAGGGAGGGCTGACAATCTGTAGTGGATGTACCCAGTCTTTACTTCTGCTCCTGCAGATGTCATACGGAGAGATATTAGGCACCACTGTTTCTGTAAAACCCATGTGGTGACCCACTGATGTTGATTTGTAGAATCCTGCTGTGTAAAGACCTAGTTTCTGCAGGGGACACATTCTAACAGCAATAGCTGGTTACAGAGAGGAAAATAAATGGAATAGGTAGAGAACAAGGCTACACATTAATGGACAGGAGAACTCAGGTGATATTAAGTGATCAATAAAAACTGTTTAGTGTTTGGAGAATTCATCAAGGTCAGAGACACTGAGCTTCCCTGTGACTGAGTTGTTGGCAGTAACACAGTACTTTGCCATTAATAAAGCAGTATATACAAGCAATATAATTGATTATTTCTATTACAGAGCTAACCAGAAAATTCTCAGATAGTGAGAACAAGGGAAAAGATCATAGACCTCATAACACTGTGATTATATGCTGAACAAGCATATATTTCCCAAGTACAAATTTTGTTTCCAAGTACCATGAAGAATATATAGGAGACATAAACAATTTTACCTGCTACCTATGTCTGAGTATAGAAGTGAAGGCATGTTCACTTACTCTATCATGTAAGCTGGAGTAATAATATAATCTTTGTACTTGAATCAGTGCTTCCTGATTAATGTCTTAGATATCATTTACTACACAAAACACCCATAAGAATCAGTGAACTGGTATGTGGAAATAAAATCTGAATTTCCTGTCTCAGGAATAACACTTGGTTTATGAAAAGTCTTTGGCAAGAAACTCCATCAAGAACTACAACACAGTCATTGTGGGGTTCTTTAGAGCAGGCAGGATGGACTAGATGACCTTTAAAGGTCTCTTCCAACCCAAATTATTCTATGATTCCATGGTTTATGGAGAAATCCAGTATGGGTCTTACCACAAACAGCTGGATGGACTATCTGAATAAAATTTTTTAAGAACATGAGAATAAATGTATCTTGCTTAAGCTGTTACAGACTTTCAAGAAACTATATATTCTTAGCAATGATTATTATAATATACAGCAGGGTTTACCATGTTCAGAATTTTTTTCACTTCCTGTCCCTTGCACCCCTACCTTCTACACATGACACTAAAATGTAATTGTCACATGCAGAATCAAACACTTTTATGCTAAGAAAAAAAATCTACCGAGTGAAATCACCAAGAATGGATAACACAAATTTATTGTTCCATTCATATGCTAAATTACTGTAGTACTAAAGAATATAATGCATAATGTCATCTGAGTTAAATACTGGCTCATGATGAATATCATTCCTCCTTTAAAATCTCCTGTTATTATTGTGCTTAGTTTTATAGCATCGTGTTTAACTAGGGCATATAATCAAGTTAGCTGTATCTGAACATCATTAAAATAAAATAAAAATAACAGGAAAAAATATTTTCTGGGTGTGTTTTCATACTGAAGGAATTAAAGACTTGTAGGTAAGAGCAGTGTTGATTCACAGTAATTTTTCCAGGCACTTGCTTGAGGTCTGCACCTGTACTCCAGACATCACAAGGAGCTGAGAACTGTATTTGCTACTTCACAAAAAACTATTTTCACATGCCTTGTGTGTGTTTCCAAAGGAAAAAAAAATCACCCAATAGCAATAAGAGCCTGCCAAAAATTTCCCTGAGCTCTATTCTGTTTTTTAAACTATAGAACATTCTTTCATAGTTTGACAGTTAAAATGCTGCAGTTAATGTAATAAACAGGGAAATTTTTAAGTCGGCTGTCAAAACAAGTGACAATTTTTGCTAGAGATTTTCAGATTTTGAACAATAGAAAGTACCTTTCAAAGCAACAGCTTCATTATACCACATGACACTAAAATGTAACTTCTAATCAAAGAATATTGTCTTATTTCTTTCAGGGAAATTATCTGAGATCTGCAGCCTCTCTGGAAATGGTGACTATTATAAAATACAGCTGTGTTGGTTAGAAAATTGTGGGTCCTGCTCAGGTCAGCTACAGCCAGTGGCTTTGAAGCCCAGACAATTCCTTGAACTTTTGGCAACTGTAACAGTATCTAGTGAAAACAAGCAGGACTCCATGGATTCATGGAGATTTTAACAGCTTCAATACAGCTCAGCCCAGGGTTGATTTTCAACTAACAAAACTGAGTAAACTGAGTATCAGAACAGTAGATAATATGGTGCCTGGCAGTACAAGCTTGCTTCTATGACCAAAGGGCAGCAAAAATAAGCACTTCCAGGACAAAGATAGGGAAATATGTCAGATAGCTGTCAGTCTTGAGAAAACCTCTTTCCCCTCATTCTACTGCATGAAAAGTCTCCTATGAATATTCTTTCAGATGATGCTGTGCAAATGATACACAGAGTACTTCCCACAGCACCACTCTAGCCCTTCAGGTCTCTGCAAGGAACATGGACTGAAGCAAGGGAAATAGCGCAGAGGTGCAGGGCCACTACTTACCGCACTGCTCACCATCTCCTGATGACTGGTGTCTGTTCACAGCTGCAAGAAAGGGCTTTCGCCCCTTGATGGAGGCGAACATCTATACAGAACAAACCCTACCTTCCCTTGCTCCCAGTTTGGTTTGTCTATGTATTTTGAGCGACAGAGAATGAGCACTCCCTTGGTTATGACTAACAGACCCTTAATAAATACAGGAAAGAGAATTTACACTTTAAAAAACATTGCTTCATGGGTACATCATCTATATTTCTAGGGACAAGTATAGTAAAATCATAGGATGGCTTAGGTTGGAAGGGCCTTTAGAGATCATCTAGTTCTGATGGCACCTTTTGAAATTCAATGCTTTTAGGAAGTTTTTGGGTAATGGACATTTAAAGGAGTTTATGATCTAGAGAGAAAACACAGGCAAGAATGGAGCAGGGATATGATATATACGGAAACAGAACAGCAGAAAGCATTTGTGTTAAGTGGATTTAAAAAAATGTAGTATAAAAATTGTTCTCACACTGTCGGCAGCACCCAAGTCTATCCCATAGCACGGACAAACTTTGCCAATGGCCTCAAAGAAGCAGGATTGAGCTTCCTTGAATTGACTCTTATAAGTGAATAAGTGAAGATGACCTTAAGAAATGCATTATTCTCAGTTATGAAAATTATCAAATTTTCAAATGTTAGTTTTGGTGCTTTTATGCCAAAAGAGTATTTTATTTTGAAGTTAGATATAGCTTTTCCAGCAGACAGCTGGGTCAGTGTCCTTATACTACAGTTTATTGGTGGACAGAGTCTATAAAAGGGAATGTACTTCCTGTTTTCTTGCCTTCTTCTCTGGTACCTCTTGTAAGACAGAGAGCTCCTCAGCAAGTGAGCTTGCCCTGCACCTCCCGCCCCCCTTCCCCAGGGCAAGGGGTGAGCGAAGGCTCTTGCCCTACCTGTCACTGAGGGGTGGAACAGAGAAGAAGCCTAGCTAGCCTAGCTGTAGCTCTGCCACAGCGGAGCAAGTACGGCCCTCTTTTGCCTGAGAGCTCAAACACAGAAAGCCAGCACCAGCTTTTCTCAGTTCCCGGCAGCAGGCTGAATCGAGGGGCAGCTCCTACACAGACTTTTCTCTCAGATGGACTGCATTTGAAGATGCCAGACAGCAGCAACCTCTTAACCCTCTCTCTCCCTCAGAGCCTTAATCACAGGGGAGAAGAAAAGAGAGGGGAAGGCCCTGAAGAGACCTGTCTACCACAACAGGCATGACCCCATGTGACCAGCGCCATGTTGCCTTTCTCTCCACCAAAGACTGGCAAAGATCCTGCATACTCCACCACTGAGAGACTGAGAGAAGCCTTTGATAAGAGAGAGATCTTAAGTACCGATCTCCTAAACCTTTGGCAAACAGAAAAAGACTGGAGATCTGTTGTATTCCTATCTGAGATGCTGTTATGGTCTGAAGATTAGTGAGCATCTGCCGACCTTACTCCCTCTATGAAAATCTCCCAAGACAAGAGGAGTCAGAAGCAAGCCTGCTTCAGAGGGGACTGACGTCTGCAAGAGGACCAGAAAAGGGACTTGTCCACAAGCATCATGATATAGGAGGGCCTTGAGAGCCCTACCAAGTTCAATGGATGGAGGGGGTGGCTGAATTCCCCCTCTGGTTAGAGTGTCGATGTACATTCTCTTTTTTCAAGGCTCCCATCTAAAGCCAAAAACCAATGTGTTAGCTGCCTCCCATTTCTCTCAGAATGTGTGTAAAGGCATTGTGATACAGATTTTATCTTTTTGATTCTTTTATATATTTGGGGATATTTTCCTTTTCTTATTGGTGATTGGTTCAATAAATTCTTCTCTTTTTAGCAAAGTTGCTTCATTGCCTGTTGAATTCTTGCTAAGAGCTGGTTGCTGTGCTTAAATTGCAGGCACCAACCCAAAGCGATTTAGACCCTCACATAAAACCATTACATCAGTGCACTTAATTAGCAATAAAGTATGTCTTCCATAGCCCCTAAACACTACCTGCATACTGAAGAGGTTGCCTTCAGTGGAGAGTTAAACAGAATGTGCTGGTTGCTTTGAAGTCACTGTAAAGCTGCCTGTAAAAAAGGCCTTTAGCACAATTTTCAATGTGACCAGAATGTACAGTTATCCAAGCAGTGAGTGAGTGAATGTGAATGATCTGATGCATATTAAAAGGCCACGCAGAAATCTTCTGTGGTCTAGGTTCTGAAAACATTTTTTTTTAAAATTGCACTGATTTTCTAACAAGAATGGATAAATAAACTCACAGAGTCACATTTCACACTTTGCTGGCAAACCACAACAGGCTGAGTCCAGTAAAGTTCTATCAAGGATAAACCTAATTACTGGCTACCACAGACAACTGTAATTGAAAGGTACCTACTGTGCTGCCATCCTACCACTCTACTCCAGTAACTGAAAGCAGGACAGTTAATTGAATGTCATGCCTACAACGAAAGTGTTAACAGAGCAGGACTCTTCTATTACCCTCAACTTACTTCTGGAGACACTCAGAAATGAAATAAAAAATCATACTAAAACATTTAACTCAAGGTATGATGGCGTTCATGGGTGCTGAAGGTTATTCTCAACATACAGTTCAACTTGCAACATTTAATAAGGACTGGAAAAAACTTAATAAGGTCTTAAAAACTTCAGATCCTGAATAATCTGGCATGGAAATAAAATAACCGGCCAAAGGATGCCTGACAATGAATGCAGATTTCTTTTGTTTCCATGTCACAAGGAAGGTCTATGTGTAATATTAAGTCATTAATCTGCTTACGGTTTTCTGAGAATCATCCTCATATGAGCATCTGGCCCAATCTGAGACAAAAGCAGCATAGTGTCCTGTAGTTCCTCATCACACTCCTTTTTCTCTTCCTCAGTTGGCAAAGGGGCATCTTCATTCTCATCATCCAAAAATCGATAAAATAAGTATTTGTCTTGAAAGTGGTGCTCCTGATCCACTGAAAATATAACATATCAAACACTAGGCTCTTCTCATTAAAGCTAACCTCGTAGAAATCTGTGTAGCATCATACATATTACAGACATATTAATTAAGAATGAAAAGAAATCTAGATAAAATATGCTACACCATGAAACACTTTTATTTCTAACATACATCCAAATTGTGTAGCTTGAAACAGCTCCTACACATGTGTACTGGAGGTGTGTAGACATACGTGTGTGCATATGTATGTGTGCTTTTATTACTGCATCTGGTTTTGTTCTTATTGCTTCAAACAATTTCATTTAAGGAAACAAGTCACACTTGGAGGAAGGTTAAAGGATGAATTTGTAAGAGGTGTTCTCTATGACAGACATCTTGTCCTACATATTTCAGATAGAGCTAAAAGGTAGCAAAAGCATCTAAAGTAGAAATGTACATCATCAAAGATATAATCCCAGAGGCAAATTCATTGACTTGTGTCCTGTACAAAGAACTTAATGGGAAGACTACTATGAGAAAATTTCCGCAGACAGGCTATGATGGACAAGCCCTTGGTCTTCTAAGCAAGTAGAGTGATGTGTTGAACTGGATGCTGTGACGCAGCTTGTAACAGCTTGCCCCTAGGCGTTCAAAATAATGTTTGGCAGGAATTAAAGCTAAAGCCTTTAGAGAAAGGAAGTAGTGGAAACAATCTGTCCTCTCAGTGTGTAAATTTCTCCCTGGGACATGAGAAGCACAATAAAGGATAAATGGAAGTGTACTCTAATAGAGCTGCTATTCTGAATGAAAATCTATACATGCAAAGCTTCAAATATGAATATTGCTTTAGAAAGCTACCCTTTTAAGGGCTGTAATATCCTACTACCAAGAAACTCCTGCTAAATGGAATCTGAAAGTCAATGCAAAATAAAGTCAGAAAACCAACAAAAAATCCTAGATTTGAAGCACTGAATTTGGAAACCATTCCAAAACCCCTGATAATAATTCCAAATTTATGGATCTGAGAAAACACAAATGCTCACAATCACCTCAAAATGCTGCACATCTTTGAAAATCAGTTTGTGTATGGTAACACATTTCTTGGGTTTGGCCCAAGTGTTACCTAGCTCTTGCAATATAAGAACCAACCAGTGCACTCCTAATTCATTATAAATGTTTATAATTGTCCATTACTAATCTTAATTTACTTTTCAATATTGCCACGTTAAAAATGTATATTGGTAGCAAGATTCACACAATACTGTCTGTGTGTTGTACTTGCATTTATGAATGAACAGGCTGCTCTATAGCATGTCTTTTGGGCTCATGATCCCTCTCTATTTTGATGAGAGAGATCTACAGAAGCACTGATGTTACACATTGCCCACACTACTCTTTTTATCTTACCGTGGTTAAGAACACCTTCTTCTAGCAATACTTGCCACATGCCAACAGCCTGGGTCCGTGTATGGACACAAGGACTTTGCTGCATCATCCAATCAACTAATTCTGTCCCCACACAGCATTGCCTGAAGGACAAATGAGATAGAAATGAAAAGACAGCCAGCCAAGAGAGAGATCACATCTGCCACAAGCAGTGATTGCTGAAAACTTCTGGATAACCTTACCCACATATCCCTACAGAAAAGACAATGCCACCATCTACATGTATGTACTTGAAATACCAGTAAAGGTGTCCAGTTTTCAGCAGATCATCTTGGCAGCACAAGCATTTTGGGAAATGCAAAGTTCAGAGAATCAAAATGAATCTGTGCCACCTGGTTAAAAACCTGTTGCACCAGTGCAATAACACCCTATTTTTTCAAAGGAAAACTTCTCCATGTACCATGGGACAGCAAAAGCCTCACACTTTGCAGAGTCCTGCATGAAAACAATCATGTAACACTGTAAAAGCTTTAACAATGAGAACACCATCCACAGCAAGAGAGAGTGTTTTACAGGTGCTCCTCTGTTTACAAACAAACTCTGGCCACACTGTATTTGAGGACATTGCTTTGTATGCCTGCAGTGTTTCTGAGGGTCTCCCATGCTAGGTGTTGGTCACCTCACAGCTCCTGACTGACCTAGAGGCTGACCAATTGTGGAGAACACCCAAAGAGGGGGAAACCCCAAAATGCCCCATAGCTACTAAATAAAGAGCTGTAAATAAGCAACGTGGTCAAAAACTTACGAATCTCAAACTGATCAAATGCAAAACTATTCCTTCTAGACAGGCTCTCATGGCTCCACACTTCATGCATCACTTTCAGAGAACGAGGAAACAGATAATACTAAAATTGCTGAAATTTGTCTTCAATAATGCTCTTCTTCTTAACGGAATTATAATTCCATTTTGATGACAAAACTTTCCCTCACCTGGATCCAATCTAAATGTTGTCATTCTATATTTAAAATCCCAAGGATGAAACAGTAAGACTTTCTGCAGTTGTGTCAGATCAAATTATGCATTGCCCTCTTTTATCACACATGCACTTTTGTTCTTCTAGAACAATGAGCGATGTCATGTCATTATATATTCTCCAGTCAACTCAGAAACTCAAAGTAACTTGCGGCTTATTAAATACATTTTAGGCTGAAATACAGAAAATCAATATACTTCTGTAAAAGCAACATACTGATTTACTATTTAGAAGAATACTTACTCAGACATGTTAAACCAATTTTTAGTTAAGTATACTCTGAATAATGCATTAGGTTTTTGATTTAAACATTAGACAGTAAAACAAACTTATTATTTCTTCAGCTACAAAGATAGATCCTGACTCCTTGAAGCCAGATTCCTATTCTACAAAGTGCCAGTAATCTCACTTCAGCAAGACAGCACTGCCACCAGCAGGAAGATAAGAAAGCCTGACAATGCACTGAAAAATAAGTAAATAAACAGAGCAGAAAATCTATGTAGAGAATGTTTCTCATCAAGTGATTTTTTTGCAACTCCACAACTGAGCAACATGACTGTAGCCATCAGTACTGTAATATATTAATGAACTTCCCTATTATCTCTTCCTCATATATGAAGAGGAGAAAATCTAGATTTTAACTCGATATTCCACAGAATAATCAGCTAGCTTTGCCCTTATCTTTGGAAGAGTTTTTGTATGTGGATGCTCTGTTCACAATCACAGTCAAATTACTTCATAAAAGATTTACCAGTCCCATTAAAGGCTGCATAACATCTACACTCAAACAGCAGCACAGAATAATTTCAGACCTTTTGAGGCCTGCAAGTCTGGCAAGGGATAAATCACACATCAGAGGATGGCAGGCATAAAAATTCAGAGACCTCCGCACAATCAGTCCACACACCTGTAAGTCTTCAGATGGTATTTACGATCTCTTATCATGTGAGGGGCTCTGGACAGAATTGTATTCCGCAAAATCTTTCCAGCTCTGAGGATCTTTTCTGAAGGAACCTTGGTGATCATGTAAGAAAAAAGAGGGACCAAGACACACAGATTTTAAACTTTCCACAATCACTGTACCACCTTCTGTAAAATAAAACACAAGACATCTCACTCCTAAATTAAAGGTCTTTGCAAACATGCTAATAACTTTTACAGAGCAATGCAGTACATATTTGGGATATTACATCTCACATACTTCTCACATCTGAAAAGAAGCATCACTTCAGTTGATACACATCACAACGGCAGCTATTTCTATTTGTCTAGTAGCCTGGATCTACAGCACACCTATGTCCTATTACCTGTTTAATGGTTTTAGTAGGACGATGTGGGATGTGAGGTTCAGTAAGAGGTGTCTGTAAAATAAAATGAAATTAAATATTTTTTAAAGGTTGAGCAGTCAAATAAAAGCTAAAATTAAAAATTGAACAAAGAAGCTGTAAAAACAAAGAGTGACATGTAAGTCCAAGTTGTGTCCAGGGTAGAAAAAGCTCTGAAGACATCCTAAAGACAAACTTGGCTCAGCAAATTAAAACAGTGACATGTGGAGATGAATAACAAAAGCATGTTAAACTTTTTGAAGTACTAATGAAGCGTGCGAGGGCCAAACATCATGCCAGATCTGAGGCTATGTGGGCATAACTAGATCTGTCACTTGCTGCTCTCAACCTGCATTGGGCAAACCAGAATTCCTCCACATGTGGCTGCCTTCATCATTCAGTCCCCCACCAGGTAAATTCTCTCCAACACCTTTTTCTGTTCAGGTTTCTTCTCCCCTATAGCACAGCCCAAGAAATGGGAATGAAGAAAAAGCTCTGCTTCCACTACCTGTCCTTCCCAAACTATCACCAGGCCTAACTGGCAACCCTTCTACAGCCACTCTCAGAAATGCAAGAGCACATGGGCTAATCAGAGACATGGGAAAGAACTTTCTCCAAGGGGATGGTAACAGAAAAAGAGTAAAGTAGATCACTTGGTTTTGCAAATGGAAGACTATCAGGGCTCTCCAAGAGAAACGGATGAGAGAAATGTAAAACCAGGCACGTTATAAACAGGTGAAAGGAGAGGGAAGGCAGGAAGCATATGGCACAATGAATGAGAAAACAAAGGGCCGGAGAAAAGGAGATAAAGAACACAACCTAACTTCAGCAGTCACCTCAGAATGGTGTGAGGACGTTTTGCTCAACTAGAACTTGCAGTTAACATAATGCAGCAAATTTACTACCAGTGTGTCAGGAGACACAATGCAAGGCCTGAATTTGGCTGGCATTCTGGGCTTGCTGACAGGGCACATCACACTGAACACAGAGGACTCCTGCATGCACAAGCCTTTGCATTTTGGTCCATGGCCGCCACAGCTCCCTTAGACCTGTACAGCAAAGGCAGGGCAGTCAGGTTGGAAGCACCATTCAACACATACCATGTACTGCTTGACACATACCAGTTCTCAAGTTGGGNGCAAGCCAAAACTGCAAGCTTAATCTATGCATTTCTGCGAACAGAGGCAGTTTGGGCCAGCAGAGGGGTTGGGAGTGTTTGGTTTGGGTTTCCAGCTCCGCCTGTTCTTTCAACTCCATANGCATCTGCTCCTTGGCTTCCACATGATTTTAATGATGTGGCCAAGCCCTTGCCGTTATCAAATAGTGCTAGGAACTACAAATGCACCAGGGGACTACAGGTCAACTGAGGAGAATGAGGGAAGCATGTGACAGAAGACAGTAATGTAAGATCATCTCAACACAGAGGCCTGTGTGCATGGAAAACAATGCAAACAGTTTTCCATTTCTACACATACCTTACAAGAAGTCTCTGACCATAGGAATTGTTATTTTGGAAATGGGGCACATGGAACAGAACTGATGCTGAGGGATGTGTGTGTGGACTTGGTGGACACCATGCTTCCACAAGAAGCAGAAACATTTGGAAGTCTCTTCCCTTTGAGAGGATGGACATTTGTAGTTTGTCTCAGTTATGTAAGACATAACCGAGCAGTTAATGAGTTAAAAGTTTTGTTGCTTTTTTCAAGTTAGTTTTTTGCCTGCAATTTGTAAGTGGTTTTCTGAAGACTCTCTGTATTGTTTTTGTTTTGGCTCATTAGCAACTTAACTAAATTAATTACATAATATTTTGTTGGGGTTTTTACACCCTTGAAAATAGTGTATGCTGTGATCTTTACCCAATCACCCAGGGTGCACAGGATCTTGCAAACATTCTGTGACAAACAGACACATAACCAGGAGCCCAGACCAGAGTCATACGTGCTGGGAGACCTCATCACGCTCCTTCAAAATTAAAAAATAGGAAATAGAAATACTGGAAGCATTCCAGTCACCTCTTCACTACCTCCCCACAAATGTACATGGCAGCAGAGAGAATCAACATGCGCTCTCTACCACTCTACACAAAACAGAACTGCCAGCCAAAAAGCAAAGTGCCTGCTCACACTTTCTAACTAGAAAAGTTCAGAACTGACATGCCAAGAGTGTAGGTGACTTAACAACACTTTACAATCAACAAAGGACAAATAATCCAGAAAGAGCTCACTTCTATTCTTCCTCTATGTTTACTAAACTATGCATGTATTCAGAGGACAAGTAGCCAGTGTAGGTAGCTTAAAATTAAATTAGCAAAGTGTCTTCAAACCACCCATGCTCACAAAAGACAACCACATTTTTTTCTCAGGAAACATCCATTATGATCAAAAGTGGGAAGTAAGTCAAGGTATGAAACGAAGGACACAGTCACAAGATACCTTGCAAAATTAGGGGACTTCCACAGATGTGGGAACGAATTGCTTTTTAAAAATCTTCTGAGCTTCATAAAATTACAATACCTGTAATTTACATACTCGACTAACTACAAATTAAATAAACCAAGCAAAATAGGCCAAAATAAATTGACAAGATCAGTGGTTAAGACAGCTCAGTTTTATGCTTTGTTTCTGACTGCATGACCTTGCACAAATCACATAATCACACTGTGTTTCATTTTTCCCTTTTTGGAAAGAGGAATACTAATAACGTCTGCCTTTGTAAAATGCTTTGAATAATGTTGGCAAATGGGCTACCATCAAAATACCCACAGTAATGATGTCTGTCTTTAAACACAATGCAAAGTAAAGATTAAGCTGTATTTTAAAATACATTCTACAACTGCTTTCCTTTAATAATCCACTTGTATTAATAGCATAAACAGGTAAATGTGTGCCTTTACATTCTCAAATACAATCAGTGCGGTGAATTTATTTCAGAAAGTTAAATTGAAGTTGCATTTTAACATTTCTGCAATGTTTCTTTGACAAACTGTAAATGTCCATCCTTTTAACACAAAATGATTCAGCCATTACCAAAAATGATACTTCACTGTGAATGTCAAAGGGAAAAAGAATATTGAAACAGACTATGACCAGTGCACAAAACCCCCCAGAACATGGCTAATGATGTCTTATTTTCCTGTCATTTTTCTACTTCCCTGATACAATGAAACAGCTGCTATAACGACACAGCATGCATTGAATAAAATGTCAGAAAATGCTAACTCTGCTGTGAGCATTCCCGATACTCTTGATAGAGGTGTGACTACAGCTGTCATAAGGAATCTCAAGCCAGTTGTTGTCATGGGTTTCTCTGCTGCTGCATTTTTTAGCTTACAAAGGAATAAAGCATGCTTTCCATTGTCTCTCATGAGTCTTACTTGTTTCTTAGTGTCTGTGGCTTTAATAGCATGTTTACCTGAAATTACTTACTTCTTGAGAAATAAACTGTAAGTATTGATAAACTATTATGATAAATGTTAGGTAGCAAGGTTACTGCTAAGACCAGCCCCTCACCCCTGCTATAGGTACACAGCAACTAGGCAAAGTGAAGGGAAGTCAAAGATCAGTGAGCTTCTAGAGAATTTAATTCACTCGTTCCAGATACCTTTATAACTTCTGCACACCCTCTTACCTCCAAGTCTTCCAGAACATATGTCAAACAGGACTATACTTGAATTACACCAAGATGTTAGAATTGCCCTTTGGGACATAGGTGGTGAAATTTTAGATTAAGTGGTTTCAGCCAAACATAAGGGTGCCAAACACTGGATGCAACATTAATTAGGAGGTGAAATTGTGAATCTATTAATATTGGTGGTAAAGCTCTTGACATTACTATAGTCAAAATGCCACCCAAGTGATGCAAAACACCCAAGTGTCTCCTAGGTGATAGCAGTTAATGTCTTGTGTGAACTTAGCAAGTCATTTCACCACTATTTCAACTTGTCCATCTGTAAAATGAGGGTGATAGCATCTACTCACATCTCTGCCAAGTGACGGGTATGAGCAACTGAAAATACCACTGAACACTGCAAATGGAATCCTGGAAGTCTATTGTCTATAAAATAATTCTTGGCATTTTATAGTGATTTTTAACATAGAAAGGAAAAGTCATCAAAGTGAAACAGGGCTCTCCCAGATTCCCTGGAGAGGTCAGCAACAAGGTAAAGTCCATGGAAAGCAGGGAAGGTAAGTTAATTTAAACTCATTTTGTATGTCTTCTGATGATTCCACATTCCTTCTCCTCCAAGCTCAGAACAGCACATTCTGTGAATGCACATGGAATGAAGAAACATTGAAGGAGTACAGCACACCTGTCTCATATTCCTGCTTTCCTGTCTGTTCCTCATTCTTCTTCCTGTCACCCTATTCAGAAATAATTTTTTGCTAAAAATGAAACTGAGAAGGAATAATCTAACATCCAGTGCAACAGCTTCTGTTATCCTACTTCAAAGGACAATTTTAATCTGTATCGATGTTTTCCATCTACATAGAAGATATTTCCCAAGAAAGGTAAATGCTTTTTTTATAGTATATGAAAGTAAACAGGGGGAAGAAATCCTACACTGATGGGTAGACCACAACAGATTTCTAAAAGGCACAAATCATCTTTCACCTGAGTATTTCTTTACTTCAACGGCTTTAAGTCTTACGTTACACACAAAACATTCTGTTTAGTGTACATATTTATGCATCAGTGAATATGACAAGCATTCTGCTTTTGGCAAATATCCACAAAACAACCTTTCTAAACACTTCTATTTCCCATGATATCTACAAAAAAGCTTGTCAATGTGGAGAGTGCTGATGTGCTGAACCTGCCATCTATACTGTCTCATCCAAGTCTCTTAGACTGTGCAGTTTACCACTTGGGTGGTTTTCAAAATTAAAAGGCAAGGCCCTTCTTCCTAAAACTTCTGCCACAAGATACAGCTCCTGTCCCTGACTAGGGTGCTTTAACACCACTACAGCTCTGCTAACCATAACACACCTTCCTGACCAAACAGATCAACAACTGCAGAGGGGATCTAGTCATGTGGGAAAGCTTGCATCACCTAAGGACAACCCATCAACATCTTTACTTCTCCTGCTATTAGGGCACATCATCATATGATTCAGTAATGGGTAAAGTCCTACAGTGTAAGTTCAGGGTGAAATAACTGGCTGTAAGTGGTAAGGCTTTTCTTTTACAGTAAAATTCAATGGTGGTCTCACACATTTACAAATGGAAATTCATAACTGCTGTATTAATCAGTTCATTCACTGTTGTTCAGATATTTCAGTGGCAGCAATTTTATTGATTAAAAACATACAAGGGCGTTTGGATTCAAATTATTAGGTCTGAACAGCAAGGATTAATATGCCCCATTTTTCACATTAATTCTGTAATGCAGTAAATAAAATACAAACACTGAGTTAATGTGCATATGTGTGAACAGCAGGTATTCAACAATAAAAGAGTACAAGAAAACTGCATTAATTCCTGCCAATCTGAACAAAATATAATTAACACTGGAAAACAGCAAGTATTTCATATTTGTAAATGTGCTCCTTCCTTTCTCTTTAATTCCTGTAGAGTTTGCAACTGCCTAACTTGCTGCTGCCGTTTAAACCAGGCCTGCTTATATTTGGTGTTTTGAATTTCAGTTCATCTTCCACGATAACTAGTGAAGGACAGACATCTCTATACATACTCTGAGATGCTTCTCTTCCTAAATGAATCTTTATTGCAACTTGAAAAAAACCTGGCTCCACAAAACACACAGACCATTGCAATAATTAACCCACGTGGAGGTGAAATTACTCTGACATTTTCCTAAGCTAGCCACAGCTCTTTAGATCCCAATTCAGCATAGCGTATTTCTGAAAGAGATGACCTCTTTTTACCTCTCTCAGTATGTAGCCCTTGCTGTGTAAATGCTGTGATGTCTGGCTTTTTAGGGATATCACAGAACCAGCCCCATCCTTGTGAAATGGAAAGGGATCTATTGTATATGTTTTGCAATTTATCCCCTTTCTCCTACTTCTCTTTAATGTTCGTGTTAATTTTCACATAATTACTAAAAACACTGCTTTGTCCTGCTGAAATTCTCTTCCTGCCATCTGTCAACCACTCACCTCCATTTTAAACATAATTTCAAAACCTTCTTTGTCTTAATTGACTCTTCAGTGACTCTGTGGGCTGTAAAAAGGTAAGGACTGTGGTACCATGTTAAACAAATCACAGTGTGAAAATATTTGCTGTTCCAGAGAAGTTTAATTACTGTAACCCAAACCACCTTGCCTGGAACTCCTGAATGTACACAGAGTATTCCCAGCTAACATTTTAAAAACATAAAATTTCTGCAATAACATAGGAATCTTTGTGCTGTGCTGGTTGGTCTAGGACACTGTCTGGGGGAAAGGAAGACGCATCCTCCTCAGAGGAATTTACAGTACAGTGAAGTTCAATATTAATGCAGTTTGACCTGTGTCTGTGCTGCCACGAGGTTACACAGGACTTTGCAGACAGTACTCCAGGTTCTCTACACCAAACCTCATAGCAGAAAAGCCAGACAAAACACAAAAGACACTGACTTTCACACTACAGATACCAAACTGAGTAGCATTCAGGAGCTATAGCAAGGCAAACCTCTTTTCTTCCTCCTCATCCTTCCTCTCATTTGGACCAGGACTGCTGTGGAGAGCTGGCCATGTATTTACAGTATAAGAAATGATAGAAACCTTAGTGTTACAGTTTTGTCAAGACTTTTTTTTCCAACATTGCTCTGAATTCTGCAGTAGCTGACACTGGAGTGTGAACTAAATGAGGAGAAACAAAAGGGGAGGGGGGGTCATTAGTCTCCTTTATCTTGTGGACCTTTATAGTTTTGCCAGTCAAGTAAGGATGCTTGTGCAGCTAGTGACAAAAGGCTTTTCTTAGGTTCATTTCCCAGACTCATTTGGAATAGATGCCAGAACCCAGCAGTGTGCAGACTATAAGCTCAAAATCCCTCCTCTAGACTGGCTCTTGAACGCAGTTAAGACAGCTCAAGAAGCAAGTGGGAGAGGGGAACAAATATTTGCCTGGATCTGTACTAGTGTGACAGCAGTAAGAGTAATACATTATACAAATCTGTATTTAGCACAGGAGACTGAAATAGCACAGATTCATTTGTGATTTAGCAGTGAATTGCAATGGAGCTACAAGCTGGCCTGACAGAAAGATCCTCTGCTAGTTGTCCCTCTGCTTCCCCTGCAGCTGATGGGCTAGCAGAAATGCCTGATCTGAGGCATGAAAAAGTCTCAGTCCATAGCTGACAGTACTGGTAGTGCAGAGGTTAGGCATTTCACAGCAGCCTCAAGTAAGGACTGATGTGGTCCATCCCCTCCTTGAAGCTCTGGCACAGGTTCTGTCCTGTTGGTTGTGCTGGCCCTGGCCAGGAAACTAATTTTCACCCAAACCAGCAGAAAATTAAGCTCAGCTAAAAGATTTATGGGTTCCTGAGAGTTCTGGTCCCGTCCCACCAGGCAAGCAGGGGTGTCAGTGTGATGGATGAAAAGGAACGTAGCTAGATGTGGAGAGAAGGGACATTAGAGGGTGGATATGGAAGAGGATGGGTCCTTTACATTCCCAGTGCAGGTCACTGGAAGCTGCTGTGAAAGCACAGCCACAGCCCCTCAGTTCAATCTGGGTCCAGACGTGCTCTGCTCCCAGAGCTGCTCCCACCACTTTCCTATTGCACAGCCAGCCTCTCCTATCTCTGCTTCTGGTGTCTGCTGGCCCTGATGTGCCCGTAAGGTGAGCCGGTTAGAAGATGTTTTTGGGTGAAAAGTAACCATCTGAGCCATTTTGTCAAAGGCTACAAAGAAAGAGTGGCATGAGATATGTTTCTTTGGTCCCTCCAGGATTCATGCATTTGAAGTCAGCTACTTTAAACAGTGAGGTTGCACAAAGCAGTACTGGGAGGTCTACAAAGCCATAATCATAATTTTCCTGTCAAGCTACTGGCTCTTTCTCTATTCAGTTAGCATTTAAGATTATTATACGAATTGTTTATATAACTTCATTTCCTAAGATGAAAACAAGTGTGGCTGAGTAATGGTCACAAGCAGTGCAATAGCTGCTTGAAAATAAGATTTAAAAGAAGTACATTATTTTGGAACATAGTTTATGTATTCTTTTTATTTCTCTACTAGTCAACTCAGCTATGCATATTTCTATTTCCTCACTAACTGCTATCTTTAATTTTTGTCATAGTTTGAATTTTGTTGGTTTCTTGGCCTGAGGGAATGGGGAGTTACTATGGCAACCTGTGATAAAGGAGCTTGGAATTCCAAGCTCTTCTTTAGTTTCAGTATTGGTCAACAGGACATTCTATGAACTGGTATGACTGGTTTGGAGCTTTGGCTTCCAGCTCCTCCTTCTTGACTTTTGTTTATTGTTCAAACACATGGTACTGAGCTAGGCACAGCAGCCATCCTGCCCTGGAAACACAGTGAATGAAGAAAGAGAGAGTGGTACTTGAGACATCTGTGGAAAAAAAGATACTGTCTAAATTCCATCATTTGCTGAAATGGAGAGAGTTCTCCCTGTGTTCATATCCTTAGGAAGTTGTACACTGGGAATGGAGGACTGGCATGGAAGCACATGCAACACTGAACTGGACTTTAAAATGCTGGCTGATGCTGAGGGACATGTGCATGGAATGAATTGACTCCACATTTCCACCAGGAGCAAGAGGCACTGGAAGTCTCTTCCATTTGAGGGGCTGGAGACTGAAGTTTGGCTCAGTTAATTAATTTTTTAATTAATTAATCATGGTATTAATTTCTGTATGTCTTCGTGTAGGTGTTTTTATGAGGGGTTAATTACAAGTATCTTGTTGGGTTTTTCCCAAATCAAGTTAGTTTTGGTTTTATGGGCAATTTATAAGTGGTTCTTAAACCCTCCTTGTTTTGTTTTGGTTTTTTTCATTTTGGCCCATTAGCAAAATAATTAAATTAATTGGTTAATTTTGAAGGCATAAATAGCTGCCTCACTGACGAGAAAGCATGAAAACATCAAACATGTTCCAAATCTCCTGCCAAGCTTTCTTACAGAAGGAAGTTTACAAAAAAGAATAATGAAAAGTCATAAATCATAAACCTTTAAACACCTGAGCAGTGCTTGGTCCTTAACCATCACTGGAAATAATAGTCCTAATTACATTTTCAGCTCTGTGGTAGATATCTGACATTTCTATCCCATTGGATTTAACTCGGAACAGATCTAAATGAGCACCACAAACAGATTTATTTTGGTGGTGGTGCAATTTGTGAGGAGCCAGCACAACAAACCCCTAGTTCTTCACTAGCTAACACAAAAAAGAGAATCACTGGATAGCTTCCCCCTCACTACTTATTAACTTCTCAAATTTTTGTCTTCTGTATACAGATGCTGTTAAATGAGCAGATCATACACGCTGATTACTTCTTACTGACTCATGACTATAATTGACTTTGTGCAATAACAATTTCCCACATGCATTGTAGGATAAGCAGTCAAAATGTTCTGCATGAGAGGTTATGTGAGTGACTAGATCTGATTTAAGATCCCTGATCCAATTTTTCTGCCAAACTTGAGAAAATAATTACAAGATTCAAAAAAATTCATTTTGCTGTTTCAAACAGAAGTGCCAGATATGTTACTTGTGTATTCCTGACTTGTATGAAGATACAAATCTTGAAATAGATCTATTTTTCTACATAAAATTACTCACCTTTTCTGCCTTTCAACTACAAGAGATAAATGGAGCATATGTGCACATTTTTATGGTTTGGGAAAGAATCACACAGAAGATACAGCCATAAAAAGCAAGAGTTATCAAATGTGACCCCACAGTATGTATTATCAGACTGCTCTTGCCAGCACTGGCAAGTAAGGCAACATGCTGTTTCCCCAGATAACTGGATCTGAGAGGGAGGCTTCTATTGAAAGAAGGCCCGACACCTACCATACAATATTCAATTTACCTATTTGATATAGGAATTTCTGATTTTCCCATTATTTATTTTATTTATCTAAATTATGACAGCAACAGTCAGGTAGGCAAAAGAAGTCTGAAAGGGAAATAAGTATGAGCAGCCAAATTGTCTTTTCTGTGCTTTCCTATGCTACCCTTCGGTGGAAAGAAGGTTAGTCAGATAGAAGGGGAGTTCTTGCTTAGTCTGTTACTCTGAAGAAGGCAAACAGTGTGAGTTATACCCCGCTCAAAGAATGTATGGCTCTTAATTTTTTGTCTTTTAATTTCTGAACTTCTTCCTCCCATTCGCAGTGTCTCAGGATTATCACACCAAAGGCTGACCACAATAAGCTCCTGTAAAAACATTAAAATGTATGAACCCATCTGAATCCCTTGCCGTACAAGATTGAGTAAACCAGCATCCTTCTGTCTGACAGTCATCCCATCTTTTCTGCGACTGCCATCCCTTTGCAGCAGAGACATCCATCCCAGGTTCTGCACCTGGGTCGAGGCAATCCCTGGCACAATTACAGGGTGAGTGGGGAACAGATTGAGAGCAGCCTTGAGGAGAAGGACTTGGGGGTGTTGGTCAACAAAAAACTCAAGACGAGGCAGCAATGTTCACTTGCAGCCCAGAAAGCCAACCTCATCCTGGGTTGCCTCAAGAGAATAATGACCAGCTGCCTAAAGAGACTCTTCTTTCAGATAAATACTGTGGAGATCATACATATTAGTAATTGGATGTAAAAGTCACTGAAATAAAAACTCATGAAGTTTAGCTCTAACATTAATTTGAGTGTGGAGACTGCTCCTGCTATTAGCAAGAGAGGTGCCCCTCTCCTGTACCTCTAATTCTTTATTTTTCCTCCTCCCTCATAATAAAGCATACACTAACTTGACCTAGATCTTGCAGACAGTTTCAGAATAACTCAGAAAGTCACTGCAGCATCTAAAGAAGGATTCAGAAGCATATGCACTTTTTCAAGCTTGATTTTCCAGTCCTGAACGAAGTGCAGCAGTTGGCTATGGAATGTTCTGCAGCTGTGACAGGACAGGGAGGATCTTTAGTCAAGTGCTGACAATACAACTGTGCTCTGTTGCTGGATGCTATTCACTGTTTTTTATATTACTCATTTTCTCCCAAGAAACATGTGGCTATTTGCTTATTTTTTAAAACTGAAACACATCAACATATACTCTGTTTCTACTACTCCTTGAAAATAAAGGTAAATTTTAAAATAAGATTATTCCTTTACCATCTGTAGGTTCCAAAATTGTCTTTTTCTGTAGTTTAATCAATCATTATTGTAATTTATCAAGTTTAATTCATATATGAAGAGAGGTCTTTCCTCCATCTCTTGCTATTCTCACCATCATTGCAGATATCTCTATATATCCTTAGAACCACCACAATAAAAACTATTCATTGTAGAAAGAAGGGATCATATTATTTCTTTCAAATTCAGGGAAGGGCTTAAAGGACCAAGGATTCTTGTACTGGATCAAGTACACACTGAATAGAATGAAGTTATTTTAACATGTAAACTGGTAAATACACTACAATCTGGACCTAGGAGTCTGTTCTTTTTCTCCACTATCCTACTCATTCCTGCATTAGCACTACTTGCATCACCAGGGCTCACAGTGGGACTATTCTGGCTAGTTCACTATTGATCAGACTAGGGCTCAATTATTTGATTCAATACAGCAAAAGACACTGTTTCTGGTAGAAACTGCCATGAGGGTCTTCTGAATGCAGGTTACAGAATGAAATCACAGGTTTGATATTTCATAAGATTATGTAGAAGCTGAATGAGATAACTGAAGAGAGGGGGTGTGTGTGTGTGTAAGCTTTCCTTTGAGCTTTCCATCACTATTCACACTGGTACCTGGATGGGAAGCCTACAGCTGTGTATCATTTCCATATGGCTGGAAGGTGAGATAAGTGTCAGGGACTACATGCACAGCCTCATCACTGGCCAAATTGTTACAGAACGCGGTAATAACTGAACCCTCAGCACTTTCACTTAGAGCAAAACAAAGAACTTGAACAGATCTGTAAGCAAACGACTCTCATATATGTGAAAATTGTGCCAAAATATCCGAATAGCATATTCAGATATGCTAAATATTCCGAATATCCGAATATACCAATATCCAAAGGAATTGGTACAGTTAGGACTGCATGCAGATGTTATTTAGAAGTATTTGCACACAGTGCTTTTATGCAACCACTTTAAAAACCAAAAAAGGACATTTTTTTTCCTTAACCCTGTGCTAATACTGTATGGGAGAACTGACTCTGGTATGGAGCCCAGGAAAGGATAGGAATTAATGGACATGTATCGCTGGACAGTTATATAAACCATGCATATAGAAGACCACTTTCTTGTAATGTTTTCATGTGACTGTTGGAGAGGTTACAACTTCCAAACATGCCATCATGTCACCTTGCTATAATGCTGTTCTCCCCACTGTCTCTCTTTTCATTCTATCTTGTATGGACACAATTTCATGAGCATGTGAATATTCCCCTTAGCATTCTGCTAATGCTCTATCAAATCCCACATTTGACATGTACTGAATATGGTAAAAGATAAGTTTGATTTTTGGTCATCTGGGAAAATTGACTTGAAATACAGGGAAAGCAAAAGCAGAGCACAGTGTTTATTACTATAGTAGCTAATACAGTGAATGCACATGGTTATTACTGGAGTCTTGTGTGGGTTTTTTGAGGCTGCACCTAGTGAATTGCAACGTCATCTTTACAAATAGTATACTTTTAAATGGCCAGATCTATACTTAATGCTTGAAGTTTTAAATAAGTGAATATTCATTTGCCTGACAATGTTAAAAATGGCAATTATTTCGAGGATTAACTCTTAGATTATGTCCTTCTCTGGCAACAGAAATATTTTTTTAATATAATTTTATTAAATGCACTTATGAATTGATTAAAACCGTAAATCATGTTTTCACAATCACTCCAATTATTTAAACACATAAAATCAGCATGGCACCAAAGGCTTTCTGAAAATTCAGTAAAGAAAGATAATCTATATTTTAGCACTTCAGATTAACCAGGGAAGGAGATGGCTAGAAAGGTGACTTTCAGAGGAGTATTTGAGCACTTCCTACAGGAGCTTTGCTATACAAAATACTTTCAAATAAATGACTTCCAATCAGCTTCCAGTCTAGAAGATTAGGAGTCATTACATGAAAAACATAGAGGGGACACTTTAGTCTACGAGTGGAGCAAATTATATCCCTGTGTTTTTCTAGCATTACTTCATGCACTAGGAGGAGCTCTGCAACTCTTGATCACAATGGAAATCAAATGACAATATACAGAACATAAAGCAAAGAAAGCATGAAAGAGATTTCAGAAAAAAGGACGTATTTGTAATCCAATAGTAAGAATGACTGAATGAACTTGCACAGTTTAATCTGCTTACGTCTTCTGTGTTCAGTATGGTTTCATCAGTACAAAGGAGATGTAGCAGCACTTTCCCCCTTTCGTAATACATCATTTAAATGAAGAAAGCACAATTTTATGTAGGTTTTAAACAGCTACAGAGATTATGCTGCACAAAAATACTTAGTGAGTTTTTTGTGGTGAGATGTTGTTTTAATTAGGCATGTCACAGGAAAAATATATGTGAGAGGTAATTAATCAAAGCCTGTACCATAATAAACAGGAATAATTGAAGTCCATACCATGACAAACACCATTAGAGGATTTCATTAATATTGCTCAGTCAGCCTCCATTCTTGAATTGTATTGCTTTTGAGCACTTAATTCTTTTATCTTCCCTTTCAAGCAGAATAATTTTGTATAGTTTCTTGTGGATGTGTGGGTTCTTTCAGCTAACTGCAATTTGGAAATTCTAGAAAACAATGAAAACTTCAGCTTGGATCGTTAGCAGGGTTAGGACTTTTTGATTATCAAATACTTGAATCAATACAGTAATTGTTAATAATCAGATTTTTTGTATGGATCATTCCTATGCTTTCTTAGATTTAGCACCCATAGTTTGCAGAAGAGTTTAAGACATTCACTGATGGCAAAAAAGCATTGAGCACCACACTCTACAGCAGAGTGGAGATTCATGCTCTAGATCCACTGTCCTTACCTACATTCATTTGTGTGTCGTTACACTTATTTCTGCAATGCCCTATTCTTTGAGACTATCAAATATGTCATTCCTCCAGAAATGAAGTGGCTATTACTGTACTAATTTTCTACTTGGGCATCAATAGAGGGTGTAAAACCATGGGGAGACAACTACAGTGTTCAGTCGGTGGCTGGCTTCAGAATAAAAACGATGTTGTTCTACTACCTAGAAGGAGTGATTGTGAGAAATCCCAAAAGGTTCAGCACCTACGCAGAAATACTCAGGCAGTCCTGGACCAAAGATGAACAGTATGGGAATGCAGTACACGCAACATGCCCAGTTTGTGTGTCCAAGCTTGCAGTTAAACTGTAATGAGCCTCTAGTGAGGCAGTTTCTAGTGAGATTTTTTTCAAGGCTTAACACCACAGTTTGCTTTGTACGGAGTTGCAAATGGCACTCCTTAGTTCCAGAACAAGCCCTAGTGTCGAGTGCCTAGCCCAAAGGACAGGACTACTAGTGTATCACTGGGAAAAGCTATTTAGTGTGCATTTTCTCTCAAACTCAATGTCAAAGAGGTTTGATCTATTTCAATTTAGAAATCAGCCAGAAGCGTACTCTCAGCATGGCAAATTCAGTCTAAACAGTGGAAAAAGTGGCCAAATTGTAAGAATAGGATATTGTAGTGGGAAGCACCACGTAACCCTGCTGCCACCTCTGCTGGTAATATATGGAAACAGAACCACTAGCTATTCTATCTGCACACTGGAACCCGACCTCCCTTGAATTCTAAGTACTCTTCTGTACCTTTTCCAAAAACGTATTTGAAATTGTTATTGATTTTGTCATTTTGGCTTTAAGGTTATATTCATCTCACAGATTCAGTCATGTCCAATTCTACCCCATGAGAATTTTCCAAAACTAGAGCAAGAGATACCAGTGTACAGATATCAGTCTAGCTAGTTAAAAAGACTGAATCACAGAATGTTAGCGATTGGAAGGGATCTCAAAAGATCATCTAGTCCAATCCCCTGTTACAGCAGCATCAAGATGTGTTATTTTCCTTTATATAAGACTGCTTTACATTTGCTTTGTTTCTGTTCCCTGAAATATAACTGAGGACAGTAGAATACTCTGTCTCAGTATTTTATGTTCAATTTAATTGCTATATTGCATTAAATGATGTACAATCATGTAACCCTCAATGCAAACGATTTCATGTTTGGTAAAAAAAAATCTCTGTTTTACTGCCTTCTCCAAATGTAATAATTTTACAGATTTAATGAACTACACATCACCATATGGTGAGGAAATGTCAAGGCATATATTAAAAGAAAAATCTTATGTTACTCATCAAAAACTAATAGATGTGACAGGGGAAAAAATGAAACTATGAAGAAGGAACTCAAATAATTTGCAAATACCATGTATTACTGTGCTTGTAAAAGACTCAGGATGGGCTAAAAGGGAAAACCATGCATTTCAATATTTCAAGAGTGAAATTAAAAAAAAAAACACCCCCTCCCAAAATAAAGGAATCATCATCAGAACTACTGAAGATGTTGTATTATCTCCTTCTGCCTATGAGTGAAACTTGGAAGAAGTTTCTCAGAATACCAGAATGTTCCTCACTTTGTCTTGGACATCACAGACTAGCCTGCAGGCCTCTTGGAGATGTCTTTGCTGCCAGTCCCACTGGAATCATCCTGGCAATCTAAAGGTAGAGTCCAATGATGTTCTGCAAACACCTCTTTCCCTGGAAGAATGCCTTTCTCCAATGCAGTAGGCATTTTGACAGTAAACTACCACCCTAAAATAAGCAACATATACAAAATCTACAAGCAGAGGGCTGTTTTGGGGTACTCTCTTATTTTGTATTTCAAGTACCTGGCAACAATTTCAGGAATTTGGACCCGCAATGCTAGCATCTACCTGATATTCAAAACTGGCAGCCAAGCATGAAGATGGCCATTTTATGTAAGCACTGTAGCAGTTGTACAGTATGAAATTGAAGCAATGAGGCTTGGATGCAGTGAAACACAAATGGTCAGATATTTCTCTCTTCTGCATTTATCCTTCACTTAACATAATTAAGGAGAACCATGGCTATGAGTAAAAAACTCCAACAAACTAGGACTTGTGAACCATTTCTATGCTGAGTAGGTTCTTCTGCCATATTTGTTGTCAGACTGCCTGAGCTCCTCCAAGATGAAGCAAAGTGACAAGCATCTGCCACATATTTACTGTTTGAGCTTCCCTCCACAGAAACCTGTACAGTATGGGAAGGACAAGGATACCTGTGGAAAGGCTAATTGTGGTTGCAAAGGATCTCATTCTTGTAGAAGTTATTGAACAGTTTGAGCATGCCCAAGCCAAGTTGTGTCTCCTACCCAGGTGAACATCGCTTTGTGCATAAAGATTTCTGTTGTGCTAGAAAAACCTACCAGTATTAATCACAACATTCTGCAGTTTCTAAAATACTTTGTACCTGAAAGTGCATATCACCTTCAGTTGAGCATCACTGTCCTTCCTGGGGGAATATCACCTTCTAGGAAAACCATTTTTGCTTTATTACCTCTGTCTGTTTCCTCTTTCTGCTTCAGAAAACTTAACATTTTTTAGTTTGGATTCTACCCCTGGTACTTTTATTGAGCGGCTGAGCAAGATTACTGATCTGTGCTAAGTCCAAGTATAGCACCAAAATGCCAACAGCTTCGGGAAGCACTGAGACTTAACTCAGAACTGTGTGTAAAATGCTAACAGAATGAAAGGTGCTATCTAAATATCTAAGAATCATTGCTCAGAGCATGGAAGCATATTTGCTTTCCTACTAGACAAGGCTGTGTCAGGAAGCAGTACAGCATTAGTGCATACGACTGTAGGAAAAGGAATGAGTACTGTTACATGTATACATTTAATACAGGCTGAACATGACAATTAAGAAAGTTCAATATGCTTGAGGAACTGGGACAGAGAGACAGGGACAGGTGGAAATAGTCATTTGCACATTAAGGAAACAAGCTAAAATACTGTTTTTACCTGCTGTCAAAAGGTGGCTGTTGTGTAACAAAAATATCTTTAACCTTTCAAAGACATCACACAATCACATCCAGTTATACTCTTACATCCAAAAATAAGGCATACAAGAACCTGTTTATTATTGTAAGTTTTCTACTCCTGCCATAAAAAATTCTAAAAGTCAATAAAATTTACAGCAATGTCTGATACTACTTCTTAGCACTGTAATTATTGCTTTAAAACAAGCATTGAAATATTCATGAGTTCTTTCATGTGGATCCTCATCTGGTGAGACTGTAGGCACACAACTATTTCACAAAGGGAAAGGAAGACATAAAGCTGCTCTCTGAACACAGGGGAAAATTCACCTGAGGGGAAAAATTCCTCTGAGCAAAGGAACAGAACAATGCCTATGCATCACTTAAGACTCAGCTAAGCCTTAAAATAGGATTTAACGATTAATTTTATGATCCACTGGCTATGCACAGGTCTTGTGACAGCGCCACTTTTCTTCTTTACCATTAGCAAGGAGAGGATAACCAGATTGTAACACAAACTTTGGCAGCAGTCAACTTCTAATAATGCTGATTCTGAATCTGTTGCTTCCTCCAGTTATACGATGTAATGTCTAAAGCATCCTTATAATTACTGTATTCACGTGCATCACACACATGCTTCACATTTGCACCTAGGTTTTTTTTCAATTTACTGTTGTACTTTGGCACTTTCCATCACCAAATTCCTCCCCACTCCCCCCCACCAAAAAAACCAAAGGCAAAACTAGGTGCAATTTACCTTATTACAATTTTTAGAAACTTGGCAAAGAGCACTGCTTGACACACTGTCCTTATCTGGCATTCCTACAAAAAGAATACAGAAAATAAAGACAAACTGTACATTCTTTAAGTAGTAGTGCAGTTATTCATTAGTAGAATAGGGAATCAGAAGGTTTTATATTTTAATAACACACTCAATGATCTATGATTATTTTTTTATCGTGTTAAGACAAAACCATATTCATTCTTGTGCACACAAAAAAAGACAAAAAGTTAAATTGTGTAAATGCTACAAATAGCTTGTTAAACTTAACACTTTCTCATACCTTTATATATGAACTCTATATGAAGGATTATTTATATTTTCTCTTTTAAGAGTATCTGTGTTTTAGTACCTGGAAGTAAAATATGACATTAAGTTTGCATAAACTCCCTTTTCCCTGCTATGCTATGCTATACTAATGTTTCACAAATAGAGCATATTGAAAATGAAAATATGGGACCAAATTTGCAGAAGCAATTACTGGCCATCAGATATCATCCTGCTTGGCATTAAATAATTGTGTGTTAACTACATAATAGTATCTTGACTTATAGAAATGGCAAGTTCCCAAAGCTGTCCTTGGATTCATGCCTACAGCACTAATACCACAGTTTGATGGGTTCTCATGATGTAGAGACATATTCAAACATAGTTAACCATATACCTAAGGTCAGACTGCAGCACGTTTACCACAGGCTGTCTGTCCAAGCAGTAACCTAGATGTCCAAGCAAGCCCATCCTAACTTAAAAAATAAGCCAGTTTGTCATATTTAGTTTACTAGCAGAACCCATGGCCGTGCTCCACAAACTTAATGTAACAACTATAGCCACTTAAACATTACATGGCATCACACAGCATGCTTCAGTCAACAGGCCTGGCTCTTAGTCAAGATTCACAGACAGCTCTATGTACACTTGTATACAGATGGGAATGCAGTTAGGCAAGTATTTCTACTCTATGGAACATTAATATAGTTGCAATACTGAATTGAATTTAGCATTTAAATTACAGCAACCAAAATCAAAGAACTTCTTTTCTTTTGCCTAACACCAGATGTCTATTTTCTCATACTTACTGTCATTGTTGGAGCCTGTTTCCATAACACCATAGGGAGGGGTGAGAAGTCCAGACATATATTGTCGATATTTCTGAAAGACAGCAGTGGTGCATTCATTCAGACACATGTATAGTCATTCAACAGCTTATGTGGTATTTACATTTGTGTCTGCTGCCTTCTGCTTCACATCCACATAAGCAATCCGAGGCAGTCAGATACGTCTTTACTCCAAATGCTTCAAGGCCTGCTTTCTTCACACGAGCACAGTGCCTTCATTTTATTAAAAGTTGTGCTAAAGCAGTTCCTCTTCATCTTCCTTAAAGCATTTGAGGATTCTAATAAATCAATGTGGTACTTAATTGTATGATTTCCCATCAAGGATGGGAATAAAGCTCCTATAAAAGCTTGTTTGAAATTACCCTGCTCAGCTGAACTGAGGTTAGAAACCTACTTTATTGTAGGGATGGAGACAAGGCTGCTAAGTAAAGATTCATGGAGACTCATGCACCACTACAATTTTGGTGCCAGATTTGAAATACATAGGATTAAGTGTGAAAACTATAAACATTTAATTCCAACACACTGCATTTGGTTTTCAGGTTATGAAACACACAAATGCAGCACTTCATGGTATGTATACACCCCCCACCCCCCACCCCCCCCACCCTGTATTATCAGAAGAGACTCTGTAACTGTAAAAATAATGTCCTTTGTACCACTGTAAACTACAAAATTGTAACTGATGCCAGTAACTGGTATTTTAATTCAGTGAATGCTGGTGACATGACCAATAAGGTTCAAATCTCTCTCTAGGGCTTAAGTAATTCACAGACACTAAAAACTATACCAGAGTAAAGTCATTTTATCAAATACAAATAATTCAATAAATGAGACAATTTTGTTTATAATTATCTTCTGGAACTGTCAGAAAACAAGCTTGTGCAACAGGGATGCTGATGATCAGCGTAAATAAATTTATGTCAGGCAGTCCTTAGGGTGTGCAGTGAGCTGAACCTGAGCAACCGACCAACTGAAATTCATGTAGGTTTCTACTTAGCATGCAATAATACAAGGCAGAAACTTCCCCTCAGAACACAATTTTAATTCAAGTTAGATACTTTCTTCTATTTAGCTGTTTGGATGTATTCACTTTTAAAATGTTGTCTGATGGTTTTTTATCTGACACTTGAATTATCCTTTCAACATTTCTTTTTCTTGGAAATGGATATGAAAATATAATCAATTCTAGCACTAAAGACTGTCTTGCATACTAAATAATAACAAAAGCTACAAAGATTACATTAATCTTAATAATCCAATCCTATTTTTAGACAAGCTATTACATCCTAAAGCTTAGCCATATTTTATTTAAATCTCACCCATAATCCAGCTGAAAACTCAGAGAAGCAAAAATTTTATATCCCATGTCACTCACACAAAACAAATGCTATTCATTTGAGGATAACTCTCCTGTTTTCTTTCCCAAACCCCTCTCTTTCCCATACTCTGCATCCAGCACTATGCCTGCAAAACAGTGAGAGGAAGAGCATGAGAAATAACTTATTTCCTCAGTTCAACTAGCAAATCACAGACATGAAACAAGGAAAAAACTCATTCTGGTTGGCCAAGTAAAAGAAAGAAAATCACATCCTTTTTAGTGGGACCCAGTGCAACAGGACAAGGGGTGATAGTTTTCAACAAAAAGAGAACAGGTTTAGGCTAGGTATAAAAAACTATATTTTTACTACGACGGTGATGAAACACTGGAACAGGTTGCACAAAGCAATGGTAGATGCCCCATCCCTGGAAACATTACACGTCAGGTTGGACTAGGTTAGTTGGATATGTTGTTCTTCACTGCAGGGAAGGATGGACTTCATGACCTTTGGAGGTCTCTCCCAACCCAAACAATTCTATGACAAGGTGTTGAAATTGTATTCAAACAGTAGATAGATGATCTGTTCTACCCTCTACTGATTTTGGTCTTGAAACATGATTTTAAATGAAAAACTGAAACGCTGAATTTGACATATGATGAAATCAAGCTTTATGGCATTTTTATCTTTCTTGCCATTCAGATGATATTTGTTTCTTTATTCTGTTTTTCCCAAAATAGCATTTTTTCCCAGAAATACACTATTAGGCCACATTTAATCCATCTTGATAAGGAGCCTGAATTGTAGGAAGACAGTAACGTTCTCTTTACTGCCTATATCATATCCATAGTCATCATATATGATATTCTAATAAAACAAAACACAGAATGCACCATATAATTTCCAAAAGATTTGGGGGGCCAATTTAACAAAAATACCTACATAATACCTAGAATAAGAGAGAACTGCATATAACTCGTTAAAGCAGGTACCTAAAGCCCACCAGGAAGAAAAGCATAGATTGCCAAGAACTTCAAATCTGTCCTCTTCCACATGAATGTACAGTAGGGCTATTTGTTGGACTTGATTTCAAAGGTCTTCCCCAAACTGAGTGATTCTATGATTCTAAGGTCCTGCCTTGCGATGGATTGAATCTACTTATGTCTCTGATTCAGCAAGACCAGTCAGCAGTTGACTCCTGTGAAGGAGTTCAGGCAGCACTACCAGAAGAGGCACTAAAGACATGCCCTAAGAGAGCTCAGTTGTTCAAAACCTCCAGGAGACCACTGCATAAATGAACCTTTTATATCTGGATATCCAGAGTAAAAGCTATGAGAACTGCATACACCTGGTTCCTCATGAAGATGCCTTGGTGGGGTCCAGGCTGACATAGGAGCCATAATTTACATGTAAAATTGTGTCGTATCATCAGCCAAATCATGAAGGGACACTTATTTATGAAGAAGTTGAGAAAACACTGCTTGCTGGAAAACTTGTTTCCAAAGAAAGATGTAGGGAGCTGCATAAAAATTCACAGTATCAGATGAAGTAATGAAGCTCCAGGCATGAGATCTCTGAAAGCTGAAGTAATGAGGAGAACACAGTGCTGACTGTGAGACCTATGTTGTTACCATAACGTCTGTAAATGAAAAGAAAACAAAATAATTGTAGTGGTAGGTGGCATTTCAAATAATCCTGAAGATTACCAGACTGAATATTTACAAAAGGCTTTTCAAAATGTATTCCATTGGTGGTATGAACTCTGGAAAGGCTTTTCCTGTGAATGACAGCAACAGATACCAAATAATCATAAGCTTGTTTATTACCAGAAGTCTTCAAGTTCTGTAAATCCAGCATGACAGCAGGTTTTGAAACTACATTCAGTGACCTATTCACTTTGTCTTCAGATATCTATCAGTTTATAACATGCAATAGCATAAATATCAGACACTTACTGCATCTAATCTGAAAATTTGATTAACACAGACAGTATTTTTCATTCAGTTACAGACCATCTCATATCCATACAATGGGGAAAATCAAGACGACCTTTTCAGCCACCGTTCCAGCCTAAAGCACAGAAGAAAGCTGACAGGGAACAGGGTGGGATGGAATAGAATCACACATTTGCATTACTGATGATGTGGTTGTGCGAGTTTACATACCAATAGTTTTTAAGGCCACTCATTGTCAGGCTTTTCAGTATGTTCCTTCAACGTGCTCTTATTTAGACTATATTTGCAGATAACTTCAGTCTCAGAGGTTTTCATTACTACAGCATAGTTTCTTCTACTCACTGAAAATAATTTGGTATATTTTAATATGCTAATGTTTACTATACTATATGCAATTACTATAATTCTGATGCAAGCTACCTCTAAATTCCTTACAATTTTTTCAGCGTACATATGGTATATAGAATATATATTGTAGTTGGTACCTTAGAATCACAAAATTATAATGGCTGAAAAGGACCTCCAGGATCATCAAGTCCAGCCCTCATCCCCTCATTTCTCTAACGAGTAGACTGTGGACTCAAGTGCTATACCTACCTGTTCTTTAAACATCTCCAGAAATGGTGAACTCCACCACCTCCCTAAGCAGCTTGTTCCAGTGCCCAAAGACCTTCTTCCCAATATCCAATCTAAACTTCCCATGATGCAACTTGAATCCATTTCCCCTCATCCTATCATTAGTAATTTGGAAGAAGGGATCAGGATCAGCCTCTCTACAATCTCCATTTAGATAGTTGTGGAGAGCAATAAGGTCTCCTCTCAACCTCCTCTCCTCTAGACTAAACAACTCCAGTTCCCTCAGACATCTTCATAGGGCATATTTTATAGAGCTGTCATCAGCCTTGTTGCCTTTCTCTAGACCTCAATGTTCTCCTTATACTGAGGCACCCAAAACTGCACCCAGTACTCAAGGTGCAGTCTCACGAGTACAGAGTATGGGGGCATGACCATCTCCCTACTCCTGCTGGTTACACTGTTCCTGATCAGGCTGGGATGCTACTGGCCTTCTTGACCAGTTGGGCACACTGCTGGCTCATGTTCAGCAGGTCCTTTTCTGCCTGCACTGCTGGCTCATGTTCAGCAGATCCTTTTCTGCCTGGCAGCTCTCCAGCAACTCTTCTCCAAGCCTGTAGTGCTGCTGAGGTTTGTTGCGACCACCTACTGCAAGTACTGAAGAGCTGATAACTGATTAAAGGGAAAGAAGTGAGAACGAAATCTACACAACAGAAACACTCCAAAACAAGCAAAGCAGATCTGAAGAAAAGCTTCAGAAAGAGGCTTTCTTTGTTTACCTTGTGCACTGTATAGCAAAACCACAGCAGTCTAAAAGGACTAAGCAAAGACCTGCTGTAACACTTTGCCAAGTTTTACATCAGAAACTTCCCCAAGTGCAGTAGTTCTCCAGTCAGCAAAGAGTATCTGATGGGCTGTATAATAAGGATCCAAGTAGCAACCGTCTGTAGCACAAGGGAGCCAAAGCAGTTTTCTGGTGCTTCTCCATGCCAAGGTTAACCTCCATGTAGCCAGATACTTCAAAATGAGTGGCTATTTGGAGGGGAAGGTTTTGTAGACTACCACACGTACTTGGCTAAATACATGCTTTTGCTCCTTCTCCCCTACTCAGTGTCTCAATCCACAGTGCTACTTTTGATCAGATGCATTTATGCTTCCCCCTGTTCTGCCTACTACTGGAAGAAGAGAAGATGACAAGGCAGAGCATGAATTTCATGCAAACCCAGGAGTACCACAAAGTAATTAATTTCAGTTGTAGAAATCCTAGGTCATACATCACTACGCCCTTTACATGCATGGTTTTCAAAACCTTGTGAAACTACTAGATGCTGCTATTTTGAATATTAACTGAGTTCCACACTCCTCCTGTGCTAGCTGTTCATACTCCTGCATTGGTTTCTCTTGGGGAATATATGTTGCAGCTCGACTATGTGGGCCAGCATCTTTATTTTGGCAATAAATAATTGATCACTGATGCTATCAACAGAACTCTGTAATTCCTTTGGCTGCACCAGTCATAATGTTTTGGCAATGAACTACCTCCTTGTGAGCATTACTCACAAGGATGCATTGCTCCCATGGTCCATTTTTCTTCTCTTTTCTCCGGAATAATAATAAGAAATATGTAAGAGCCTGTGAAGATCTCTGAACTCTCTTTTCTCCCACCAAACCAAGCAGAGGTTGCTGTCTCAAAGTCTTGAACTTTGCCTTTAGACCTGAGTTCATCTGCTTGCTATTAGTGTTTTCCAATAAAAAAGTGTCTAACATTCTTACAGAAGTTCACAAAAGCCAATAGAAGAGTAGCATCATTCTGATTTAAGGTCCTGTCTTCTTAGTAAGCATCAAAAAGCATATAAATAAGCATGTATTTAGTAAGCACAAGCTTTAGTAAACGTATTTCTTATAAGCAGGCTCAACCAGAAAATTTCCATATATTTTAGGTCAATGCCACTTAACTGGATATGACAAGAAGGATCTGACCCATAGTTGTTTACAATTGGACAGTAAATCACTATTTGAATCTGGTGCTTCACTGCAGAATAGCAAGCAACCTGCTAAATACTTGCCTTTGTCATTCACAGAATATATATATATTCACTGTCACAAACAGTACACGTAAGAATTAAGGTATTCCTGAAGAAAAGGATAATGAGAAATTAGGAAACTAACGTTACAACAGCAAAAAGGTATCTTTATGTCTTGTGGAAAAATAAAAAGCAAACTATGTGAAGATCTTGCCACAACTTACTGAACAGAGACTGTTTTATATACGTCATTCTTATCAAGTCAGTAAAATGAGATAGTTGAAGCCTGAAATAGCAGAAGTGAAGTACCATTTAGTCATATATAGATAAAGAGAGGAAATGCCAGTACTGAAACTGCTGAATCCTGATCCCAGAATTACTACAGTTTATATAACAGCAGATGAATCTGCATCTTTTCAATTTATTTATCTATTTACCATCTTCTGAATGTTTCTGCATGGCTCTAATCATCTGTGCTTTGGATTTTATCTGATCTCTTTGTTTTGGAGGCATGCATTTTTCTGTCACATTCTCACTTGAATTAATTTATTGTGCTTGAAAAGCTCCGTGTGCAGAATTTGCTTGATCACAGAATCCCCTTGAGTTTTAATCGAAAAGAAAAATGCACCCAGCTCCCTGAAATTATGCCAAATAGCAGACTTGGCTACCAGACAGAAACCCAAAGATAAGACTGTACTGCAAAAATCAAATCCAAGGAAATTAGAGCATGAGCAGTGATTAAACAAATTACACAGCTTATTCCACTCCATCTAATTTAAATACAGAAATGACATCATGCAGCTCTCTGATTCTGTCTCCTAGAAGAATCCACTCAGGAAATGCAGTTGCGTGGAGACGGGACTTGGTTGGGAAAGAGGGGAAAACTGCATATACTTAAAATAGGACAAAGAAAATACATAAAGAACAAACAGTCCATTCGAGTTCTATGCTTTTTTGTACTAGTGTAACTGCAGAATAGACAATGTGTTTATTACAATTTAATTGTCTTTAACATGAATTTAAAATATACAAAAGCAGTTGAAAAAGAGCATTACACAAGTCTCTATTTACTTTTTACCTGTGATGTCTGTGTTGCATTTCTTCACTTTAAAATCAGACGATGATGACAACTGCTAGCAGCAGCACTACAAACCCAATACAAGATCAGAAAACAGAGGTGTGCTCTACTTTCTTCCCTTTTTATTATGTATGGGAAAGGCAGCAAATCCTACTTTAGTTGTGATTTTCTGAATGATGCAAGTAGTAGAACAGACCCTTACTCTTCTTCAAACTGTTCTGTGACACTAACAATTGTAAACCTGCATCTTTATCAGCAAAGACAGCAGATAGGTCCTGGAAACAAAGAGCAGAATTACTAAGAAAACGGCATAATGTTAACATAGTTTTTCTTACTGCTACAGCCAACTTTTAAACCTACATTAAGAGTACTTACATCAAGCTAAGTCTGGCATCATGTCATGGGTCATGCACAGAGGAAACCTGTCCCAAGAATGATTTCCTGAAGTTCTGAGCGTAAAAATACTTTCTTTTACCCTCAGGCAGGCACATCTCCTATTTTCATACACACTGTTTTAATGACAGGAGAAGCTGTGAAATGAGCTCAGTCTGGATGCATGTGCTAGACAGTGCAATGAGGATGAGAGACAGGTAATGTGAGGATCTCAAATACAGAATGAAGCTGCCTGTGCTTAGTTCATCACCTGGGCAGCTACAGGCTGCCTGCTACACTATTTCTTCCATATGGTGTGTCTCCCATTACTGATTTTTAGCGATTTTCTGAAGCAGAGTTTCAGCTAAGATAAAAGGTCACAGCAGGAAGGCATTTCTGCTGTGACAGAAAGGTAAATTCAGTAAATTCAGCACCATGTATGTCCTAATCTCCAGAGCACGAAAAAAGGGAGGACTGTGGGTACTTGGTAAGTCAGAAGGGCCTCCAAACCCAGTTATTGTTCCACCCTGAGATTGCCACCTTGCCAGTACAGAAGGTCTGAAACACATGACCAATATATCTTTGCATGAATGTTGTGAAAAAGGCTTTGCCTGGAGAAATATATGTGGACTACTAAAACAGAACTGCAAACCTCCCAGTGAAGGTTGTGCTCTGACACTGGGCTGAAGCCATGCTCCTCTGTATTGAAATTCTGCAAGGTCACCATAAGGTCTTCACAGTACTTAAATCCTGAAATAGATTTTAAGTGAAATTTAAAGATACTTTGGTCTTATGATGACACTGTGTGCAGTAGTAGCTTAATTCATTATTCATAAACAACATTTTTTCTTCCCTCCCCTTGTATTTTTTACAAGGAGAATTGAAACAAACAAAGCAAAAAGAAAAATGGTGCCATGATCAGTAACTCTGCTTTTTTGTATTTCTAACCCTTATGCACAGAAGTAAGTTTGGTTGGTTTAGAAACTTGTTATCAACTGGAAGAAAACTCTGGATTAAATATGAATTCCTCTACAATTAATATACACCTCTTAATGAGTTTTGCAGGGTCACTCTAATACCACACTTCTAGTTCTCACAGAAACAAGCACCTACCAACTTCCAATACTCTTCTACCTTAATGAGGATATTTCACAAGTGTAGATAAGGAAACACACAAGGGAATTTCCTGTATATTAGCCTTTCTTCAATGCAGTTTAAATATTACTTTGATTACAATGCGAGCTGCTTTAGAAGCAGCTTGTGCAGTTCACCCAGTAATGCTGCTGTGAAATCACAACACGCGCAATACAAAACAAGAGGGGGAAACCTAAGGACAAACTCAATTATAATTCAAGATGTATGACTGAACACAGTCTCCTCCTTCTAGCACACAGAAAGAAAGTGTTCTGACACAGAACATCACTCAGAGTCAGACTGACATCACTTAACAGGACCACAAAAGACCTGAGACTCCAACTCAGTGAGCAGTCAGTGCAGTAGCACCACTGGAATTACCTTGCCAACTTAAGTCTCTCATGGGTGTAGCTGCTCAAATCTGAAGTCTCTTTCATGCACAGTGTAGTGTAATAAATGTGTCTGTGGCACTTCCCCACCAGAGTTCACAACAATATTTAAACTGCTTTCAAATCAGACAGCCATCTATGCTTTGGGCTGGAATGGACCTTTAGAAGTAATTCTGTAACAGTGTTTAGTTATACAACCTTGCATCCACATGCATAGTCCATCTCATGGCCCTCATGTTTGAAACTCACTATAAAAGCCTGTGAAATACAGCTCTTCTGACAGACTTCTACCAGAGCATCTTATCTGAAGATACAAAAATGTGTTGGATGGGAATGACTGAGTTTTATCAAACTGAAATGCAAACAACATTAATAACATGATTCAGCTGTGCCAGAACATCAAGACTAGGTAAATTACATTAACAATGATTCAGACGGTGCAGTTTTCAAGGTTCTTCCCTCTGACTGGAGTCAGTGCAAATTACTTTCTCAAAACAGAGACATTTTATTTAGCTGCCAGTCCCTCACCAAGATGACAAAAAGTCTGCACACCAACTGCCATTCTCTGATTCTGACCTCATCACAAGAGGAGACAGTGAGGAATGGAAACACACAGAGATGGGAAAGTAACTTGACTGGTTGATGAGAGGAAGGCTGTGGATGTAGTGTACCTGGATTTCAGTAAAGCATTCGACACGGTCTCCCATGATATAGTCCTGGCGAAGATGGCAGCAAGGGGCTTTGACAGGAATATTCTATGCTGGGTCAGGAACTGTTTGGATGGACGAGCCCAGAGAGTGGTGATTAATGGTGTTGCATATAGTTGGTGACCTGTTACTAGTGGTGTCCCCAAAGGGTCAGTGTTAGGTCCGGTCCTGTTCAACATCTTCACTGATGATGGCTTGGAATCCATCATAAGCAAATTTGCAGATGACACCAAGGTTGGAGCCCGTGTTGATCTGTTGGAGGGTAGGAGGGCCCTGCAGAGGGACCTGGACAGACTGGAGAGATGGGCAGACTCCAATAGGATGAGTTTTAACAAGTCCAAGTGTCGGGTTCTGCATTTTGGTTATAACAACCCCAGGCAGAACTATAGGCTGGGAACGGAGATCTTGGAGAGCACTCAGGTAGAAAGAGACTTGGGGGTACTGGTGGACAGTAAACTTA
>VZRI01005139.1:13771-47860 GCA_013397515.1 Upupa epops | reverse complement strand
TGCTGAGTGGCATGATCTAGATGTCAGGTATTTAGGTTTACTTGGTTGGTTTTAGGTTGGACTGGATGATCTTTAAGGTCTTTTCCAGCCTCATCATTACTGTGATGCTGTGATACTGTGAAAGAAGGAAGGAAGTCCCACTGGAAGTTAAATGTGTGAAAATACAGTTAACAAGAAATAAGAAGTGAAAACATTTTAGAGAATGATGGGTGAAGGGTAAAAGAGGAGTAAGCACATAGCCTAAACAGACTCCTTCAGTCCACTGACCAGACAGGATACTACAAGGAGGGAAAGGGCACAATGTAAGATACAAAGGAAAAAAAATACACAATGTGAACTGGCTGATGGGTGTGCCTCATGAATTAGAAATAAGTTCACTCTTGTTGCCATGAAAGAAGCAGTTCTACCTGCTGATGTCTTAAATAAGCAATTTCACAATAAGGCAAAACCTGAGGTCCTTAAATCACAGTATCACAGTAATTATAAGGCTGGAAAAGACCTTAAAGTCTAGCTGTTGTTGACGCAGTTTAGGCTTAAGGATTGTCCTGGCTAAGATGAATAGCACAAAATACAACATCAAGCCCAAGCCCATCTTCCAATCACAAGCTTAATCTATTTTCCATACCAAAGCATTGTTTACAAGTGTTAATTTTTGTCTTTTGGCACCATCATGTCATTTACAAGCAAAATTATAAGAGAACAGGATAGAAAACCTATGTTTTAAAGGATTAAAATAGTAGAAGTCAAGCAGAGTCCAAGTAGTTTGAGATTCTGAGGATTCTGAGGAATAATTTGTTTTACGTAATTACAGAACATTATCCTACATTGAGTAAAAATCCAATTCCCTTTGTTTACCAATGAGAAGTTACTGAAATCGTGGGGGTTTTCCAATTAAGCTGAACATCAAGCATGTTGCCTAGTTTGACTAGGCTGACACTTCAGTGTGCGCAGGAATTTGGTATTAAAAGCCTTTGGTTTCAATTTATTTCGTTTTTTGAAACAGGAGTACCTTTAAGAGACAACATATAATCACAAAAAACAGTCACCTTGATTTTTATTCCTCATTATCAGCCTTAATTCTCACTACAATCTGTCATCAAGATTAAAATAGCATTTGAGATATGCAGCTGGACACAGGAATGGAGGATGTACTCTAGATTTTCTTAAGTGAAAAAAATACTAAAGAGGTATCAAGGATGAACCTACACAGGAACAAAAGACAAAAATGAAACAAGAGGAGCATGAAAAAAATTGAGACAACTCATAAGATAATGAAAGGTACCCAAGATGAATAGTAATCTTTCCAGAAAAAGAAAGATGGGTAGATGGAAAAGCATATGACCACATCTCATTCTCCTCCTCTAGTGGAGCCCTGTAATCGGCTTAACTGGGGTGCAGTTAAGTTCCACACACAAAGTGAAAGGTCACCTCCTCTCCCACTCACACATTGCATTTAGAAGCAGGATGCAAGCAGGCGAGTGGCACAGCACAAAAGGTGTGGAACAGCACAAATTAACTAAATTCAAGGCAACAGTCCTTCACCAGGCGTTTTTGTTCACATAAAGCCAGTAAGATGTCAGAGCATGAGGTATCTGAGAACAAGAAGTTCACAGCTTTGGCATCCATCGCAGGACAGACCTCCAAAGGCTGAAACAAAAATGCCTTGGGAAGCACTCTCCTGCCTGAGAAAATGGTGGTTTTGACATTCTTGCACCAAAGCTATACCACCAAAAAATGGATGCAACTAATAATGAAACTGAGGCAACACCATCCCAAACAGAGGTTAAACTAGACATAGCAAGTCTCAAGGTGACACATTATTAAGTTTACATGGAAGTACCACACAATTGATGATGATGGAAGACTGCAAACAATCAAATGTAAGAGAAAGGGAGTTGCTGAAAACTCACTAGCAGACTGTCATATTAGTCTATATACTACGTACATCACACACAACTTCTGTGAGGCAATCTGGCAAAGAAATCCACATCTGAGAGGCAATGAGAAAAGCTGATTCCTGTCCTAAGACTCCTCAAGAAACAATCTGCCAAGCCAAGCATCCAAAATCTGTCAGCATAAATGCCCACGTACTGGTCTCTTGGGAGACACAACCTCTTCCAAACTGATTGAACAATACTCTCAGTGAAAGTGCATTTGTGGCACTTAGTTTGCCATTATCAAAGAAAGTAGATTCTGAAACATATGCTTGGTTTTAAAAGTTATCTACAAGATAGTGATTCAGATTCCAGTGAAACTGAATCAATTTTCCTAAGTTTTATGTTTCTGTTCCAGTCATTTCTTCTGGGTCCCTCCTTGCACATGGCTTAAAATAATTTCACTACACAGTGAAATCTCAACCTACTCCACTAGATGGATAGGTTTAATACAACCAGGACATAGAGTAGAGCCTTAATTTTGAATGTAAAACATCTTTCTAGTTCATTGCTTTAAATTGTTCACTTCTTAGTTATCCTTGTATTTCCTGCTCCTTGTCTACAGAATCATGTTTTATTTATTTCCTTAAAGGATGACAAAACATGTATTAAAATAAACACATCAGGCTGTGCTGGGGAGGCCCCACCACCTGCATCTCATGAAGCCTGGATGTTGTTGTTCCAAACCCATTAGAAATGACGTATTACATGGGATAATATTTACACAAAGCAAACAGCAGTACCAGATAAATAACACTGTTTTTACACAAAGAGCAAACTAAATTGGTTTTCAGTAGAGGAGGAAAAACAGCAATAATAACACTGCATTATAATTTAAAATAATTTATATAGATTATCAAATGAAGATGATTGAACTGTTTAAGATTTACATAGCACAAATACACTTTGAAAATTCAGAGACTCAACAGGGACATTATGAAATTCTTTGCTGGGAGGACATAATAACTAATCCTGGCGCTGGATGGGCAGTGGCAGCTGAGAACACCTTGTCTACTCATTTTTCTGTTTCTCTTACACTGAACAAACCCTGATAATTTTCCCAACCTTCTCTTTAAATGTACACACAAACTATAATTGCTTGTACTTTCATAATGAAATGGAACCACTTTTCTTGGCAGGGAATTCCTCCCTCTTCTTCCTTCCTCGTAGTACATTTAATTTCTTCAGAAAAAAATTAACCAAATTTGAGATAGTGCTCAAGTAAGGCCCGAGAAGCTAAAGAAAAGTTAAGGGACAGGAGCAAGGTCACAAACAGGGCATCACCACTAAGAGACAAGAGGGCAGCACTCTTTGTAGCCTCTTCAGTGGGTAACAGCCAACTCAATAGTCTACATACACACTGGCTGACTAAACCTCACAGGTGTAACTCCATACTCTTGCATACATCTTCTATCACCAAGCAGGTAAATTATGAAAATTATGACAAGTATTGGTAACAGGAAAGAGTAAAAATAGAAAGAAAATAAGCTTTTCTAGTCCTTCCACTTACAGGAAATCTTTTCAATCATTTTCATTAGCTGTCATTATGTCTGAAACTTAGTTTTAGGTGTTTTTGTTATGACTAGGCACTGATGTCCTAAAGTTGCACTTTTTCAGGTGCTCAGCATCCAAAACCAAGCAGCTCTGGCTTGGAATGCACTGCTACTGCCCATTGTCGCAGTTGTGAAAAATATTCATAGGCATTCTCATACTCTCCTGATAGACAAGAGGCAAATTTTATTGAGAAGTAATCTGCTGTACTTCACCCCGTGTCTGACAGCAAGAGGAATGATTAATTCGTAAAGCAAGTATATTGATATACTGGGATGAGACTTTTAGTCCCTGCAGAAGACACGACAAGGTCAGGGGTAATACTAGTATAAGAACTCTTAGTAAATTCAGATCTGCCTAATTGACAACAACCTACACTTCAGTTTGTCTTTGTAAAGCTTTTTCTCTGTGGTGAAGTAAGACAGACAAAGCTCGTTATTGTCACTTGGATACTGTGTAGCCACTCACTGTTCAAGAAAGTCTTTATATAGAATATGCTGTAAAACAAGCTACAGCATGAGTCATGCTGCAAGAGTCCATGCTTCTTGAGTGTTGTGAGGCACCAGAGGAATCAAATGACTTGCATATGAGAACAAGCCACTATCCACCAGGCCGCAAGTGTAATTATAGAACAGCCTTTAAGAAAGGTTTCATTAACAGAGAGAAAAATCCATCTTCACATCTAAATTCACTTCACATAATTTTTCTGTTAACTTACAACTTCCAAACCATTTTTGCAAAATGTACCCTAATGGAAATCAAACACATTTGAACTAAGGCAAAGATATTTTTCCATATCTTTTTTTCACATGGTAGCTGCCCTTTATCTGACCTGCTTTCCTTTGACAGGACTGAGGGGAATAAGGAGGCTGTACACACACACTTAACGTATTTAATTAGCCAGTTTCCCCTGCATACCTGCTGGCTGCATGTTTAGGGAGCATAACAGAATGCAACTGTCCACTAACTAGTACTGAAGGCTAGATTTCAGGGATCTCTGCCCAAGAATGCCACTCACTCAAACTGATACCTGAACCAGGACCAGTTCAAACTGGGAAAAGTGAAGTCTAAACCTGTAGGCTTTAAATGATTTCCTGTTCACTGCTGCAGTGGGCAATCGCATCCTTGGGAAGGGGCGCAGCCTACATTCCACTTGTGTGGAATGTAGCTTTCTGTGGTTCTCTTCTCATGCCTTACATAAGAAGGATCAAACCTCTGCACCTTACAACATCCAAAGCCAAGCTCTGTGGTGGTGTTTTGTCACACTGCCCAGAACACACCCTCCACTTACAAGAAAAAGTAGCAGATTTAAGTTTGCAGACACTAAAGCTGTCTGATGGGCCGAAGGAAACACTTGGAACAGCTGTTCTCCAGTACTTTACATGGAAGAGCCATAGGCCAAGTAAAAAGAACATGCGGGCCAGGTGTTACCAGTTGGGCCTGAGGGTTACTCATACGGCACTCTAATTTGAACACTGTAATTGGTGCATCATCAACCCTGTGAAAACAGCCCTGTGGAATGCTACTGAATTAAATGCTTAGTATCTGTAAAACGCTTCAAGATCTGTAGATTAAGGATCCCATAGCACTGTTAACCAAAATAACATTATTCTGACATTGTAATCCTTCAGGAATAGACAGACAAAATCTACAGCACATAATTGGACTGATATCTATTTAAATATAGATCATTAGAGCTCTCCTGAGATTACCTCAGTGTCAGTAAACGTATGTACAAAGTACTCATTTGATTATCTTATAATACAAAGCCCCATGCATATATCTACAGTGATTATATATTCAGTACATTCCCTTTAATGTCAGTACATCAACTGTGCTTCAGTTGAGATTTAGCATTCATCATCACATTCAGGCAAGTTTTGTTTTGTCTTCTCATCCTCAACACTTGATCTGTTTCTTTAAACTTGGCATTTCTATCAATTTCTCTCACCTAGTTTTTAAAAGTAGATTCTCTGCTCAATGAGCAAAGAGAACACTATATAATTTCCTGGTTTATGGACAACATCTGGCATTCTAGAGATAACCATTGCAAATATCTTAACAAAGCAGCAGAAAAAGATTGCTAAAAATCCTCTCGTATGGAAAACATCTTTGCAGCACTGGCTATAAAACGTATTACATATTATATGAAAGGCTAGCAGATTTCCTGGTAGAATATAGTACAGTTTGTGGGATTTGATTGGTGCAGACAAACGGAGCACTGAGAGAGGGAGGGTCAAGCCCTAAACTATGAACTCCAATCTGCTTTTCTCTGCACTAAATGAAAAATGTCAAGAGAAATCTAGCTGGAGTCTACACTTCCTAATGTCAGTATTTTGAGTGATAGACTACACAAAGCAGCTGTGGCAAAATAATCTTCCCTGTTCAAATGGCAAACAAGCTGAGGGTTCCAGAGCAGCAGAACGACTTAAGCAACTATGCTACATTTATAGCAGTGACTTAAGCACTTCAGAAACTACACAACACTACCACTCAGTGACCTCAGAGACAGAATTTAGGGACACTTAAGTGTTCAGAGACACAATTATCTAAGTGCTGGCCTTCTTAAAAAATCCCACAAGAATCACAGGACAACTTGGGGCTTTCATGTGAGTTTATGCACTCCTATCATTATCAAGCCTCCAATTCCAATAAGAGGGTTATTACATGAAGGTCACCATCTATTCAAGCACAGTCTTAACAAGGGGATTAATGGAGAAGTTCACCTTTGCAATGACAGCAGATTAACAAGGGGATGCAACTGCTAGTTGAGACTGTGGCAGAAGTAACCTCATCGTGGCATTAGAAACTTTACTTCCTTGTCCAAAGTGTTTTGTTCAGTTGCCCAAGGAGAAAGTACAGTGCCTGAAACAGGAATCCAGTAAGGCAAGAAGAAAACTTGTCACCCTAGCTGCACATTGGTAGGCATCCTTCCCTCATCAACTCTGGAGAGTGCAAGGAGGACAAGAGCACATTTGTCCTCAGACTTCTAACTGTTTGAACTTCCCCTGTTAATAAAGCAATGCTGCTTTCCAAACTTATCCATAAAATTCAAGCTCTTCATTTGTTTGTCAACACCCAATTGTCACACCACTCTAGAAAGTCTTGAAGAAGCAAACTCTTCAGGAGGAGTCTGGGAAGGAAGTACCAGAGATAGTCAGAGTCTGAAGCCAGAACCAATACATGAAACCTAGATAATTGTCACATTTACAATCCACCTGCAAAAGTACTGCCTATGAATCAAATACCTAAAGAAGCCTGTCCTGTGCACTTGTGGAAATAATCACCAAAATTAATTTGGAACACTGCCATGGACTTTTGAAAGGTCATGACATGATGTGGTTACTTGTCAGTACTGGTATTTATTGAAGTGGAATAAAGTGCTATTCATGAGCTAAAAGCCAACCCAATGTTTTATTCAGAATTAAAATGCTTTTTCCAAAGAGAACAGCTTTTCCAAAGTGGTAAGCACTGGGCCAGATCTCATTCCTTTAATGTCAGAGTTGCAGCCCTAATTTGAACCATTTTGCTGGCTGTTCAGGGCAACTCCAGTCTGGCAAGTCAGCACTGTCTCCCTGGAAAATGAGTAAGGCTAAGGGTAATCCAGCAAGCTGGCACAAAACCAGGAGTTTGGGCACAAGGGTAACGAGGGATTGACAAGGCTCTCAGAACTGTGTTCTGCACAGGGGACGGCCAGTACCATTGGTGAAAAAACAGTTGGAATTTTAACTACAATTCTATGATGACTAAAAAAATTGTTTCTCCAGCAGCAGTTACAGGGACTGTATGTTTCTCTCAGGGCTCCAGTCTATCCCAATGCAGGTTTTTTCCTGAATACTGAATTCACAAACACATTTTTACTAACTATTGGCTGTTGCTGTTAACTATTGCAAATTTATATCACAAGAATACAATGCACACAGCTGATATTGAGTACAAACTGCTATTGTTAAAGAGAATGAGGTACTATTTCAACTCAGTATCAGACCACATGAACAAACCTAGAAATTACCAGTAGAAGTGGCCTCTTAAAGATGATGACACAGTAAGCACTGTGTTTGGGACAACCATAACAACCATAACAACCATAAGGTTAGTTCAGATTCAAAACTTTTCTGTGACATTTCAAAATACATTTTGCAGATCGCTGGAAAACCCATTCCTGACACTTCAGTATCCTCTTAAGAGGTGACAGAAATCAGCATTATTAGTAAAATCAAAGCTACTGACTCTGAGAAAGGAGTGCACCTGGTATGAATCCACATAGACTTTTATGTTAGCTGCAGAGGACACTGAAGGGCCTTTTCATAATCGTAAAACTATGAACAAAAGTTGTAACAAAATATTTTTGCAAATACTCTTTTTGCCCTAACATAGTAACTCCTATTTCAACACAGATCTCAAAAGCTAAGCTTTCAATTGGGTACAACTCTATTTAATGTACTCTTTGAGGAATACAAGTCAGTAATGGATGCAGTCGTTCAATGCCATCCTTCTTTCCTCCGTCCTGCAATTTACTCTTCATCATCATCTAGTTACTATATTGCCAGCTTTAAAACTTTGTAGCAGACACCAATGGTATTGAGAGGCAATGCAAGATGTTACTTGGTCTATAGATCTCTTTGTAATTCCATTTCTGAAGAGTAAGTTCAAATCCAGATTATATCCCACACCTTCACATGCTCCCAATGCAGACCATCGCTGCTGGCCACAGTTCCACAATAAAAAGAATTCAATACAATGGTCTGTGCCCTGCTTGCTCATCACGTCATCTTCTTGGCCAGATTTGCACTGATTGCATAGGAGGGCCCTACTGTGAACAGAAATTAGTGAACAGATTTGGGTCTTCAAGAAATTGCTGCAGCAGAGCTAAGAAAGAATAACCAGAAAGGAGCAAGACAAACCTGGAGACAATATTTGCCTTTGTAACATGAGAAAACAGCCACAATTTTCTGCAGACCAGCTAGGAATTTATGAAAGTAACCAGTGCATGCTCTGAAACACCAAAAACCAACAGAGGGCTTTGCTTTCCAAGGTTACAATAAGTTGGGTTTACATCTTACGTATAATTTACATCTATTTTAGAAATCTTTCAATGGAAACAAAGACGATGCACACACACATCCTTACATTCCTCTCCAGACTGCAATTCAGAATATCACAGTGAAGCAATGTAATTAACATCAGCCAGAAAAACAAAAACGTAAACCAAAGGTCATTCAAGATGTGTTTGTACAATCTTTCTTCTGATTAAAAATAAAGGCCACTTTTCCACTGAAAGAAAAGCTAAACCAACAGTTGACTTCTGTCAGATTTGCATGCAATGTTCTGTTGTTTCCAACTGCACAAAGAAGAATGTCCAGACTACTCAACCATTCCAAATTATCTATCTTCCACATCACGACGCACATGAAAAAAAATTGTACTGACTGAACTGGCATCACTGCTCCCTGGCCTGTTCACTGGACTGGGAGAGACTAGGTACTGGAGCTTGCCCACATCTCACTTATACCAAGCTTTCTTGTTTGAAATAGAATAGGTTGGAAATAACACTAACCCTTTGGGCTTTGTTCTTCCTACTATTTTGTTTCTACTAAGAAGTCAGCAGACAAATATCAAGAAAAGAAGTCAGAGACTTTTGCAGGAGTTCCATGCTGACCTGACAAAAGCTACCTTCAGAGGGTCTGTTTCTGGAACCCTTTGTGTGTCTTAGTTCTCATGAGCTGTTTCATTGGATTACATTACATACACACAACATCAAACTCATTCACACCAAAAGGGACAGCCTCTTCCATTTACAAAGCACTATCAAGACTTCAAACTCAAAATTAAAATTAAACTGACTGTAGCTCTGCTTCTTTCCTTGGCCTTTTACCCCATTCCACACTATTTTCCAGTACAGTGATACAGCATTAGAAGTTCCACTAGTGTATTTAGGTAATTGTACAATAAATCTACCCATTATTTTCCCTCTCTGTACTGACTGTCCTAGAGTCTTCTGTTGAGCACATAATCATATCTAAGGATTTTGCTGTCCTTCTGATCCATCAGAGTATTAAAGTGGACAGGAATTTGTTCTCCAAGCCCTTTTGAGAGCAGATTTTATCAGCAGCCATTCACTAGAGTTCATAAAAGAAGCAGCAGGCAAACAGAAAGAGGCAAAAAGAACAGTACAGCAGCTGCACAGGTCATACATACAGACACTGCTAAAATAACCACAAACATAATCTCCTGGTTTTGATGTGGGGCTGGCCAAGTCAGGACCTGCGTTTTTATCCCATGCTTTAGAGCATGTCCTCGTCAAAGCTTCTAGAGAGAAAATTTAAACTGAATCTGTGGATGCATCTGGGGATTAGTCACTTTCACACCATTTCTAGGAATAAAAGTAGGAATGAATTTATCCGAAAAAACAACAAACTCCTCATCCTCCCCTGCAATTCCCCCTGAAGCACACACTGAATAATTTGTCAATTAAAAGCCAGACAGTCCACAAATCTACTAGTCATTGATTTACAAAAAGAGACAGGGCACCCATTTTAATGCTGCAGTGACATTTTAATCAAATATTAATCCTTAAAGGTCTTTGAATGGAGAAGATATGCTCACTTTGACAAGCCTATTCTTAAAATAACTTTTTTTGCTTTAACAGTTAACAGATCAAACAATAATGCATCAGGCAAGTCATGGATTAAATAGTACCTTCAATAAATAGGACTCGGTAACATGAAGCAAGAGTCAGAAAGCACAAGCTGAGGGGGATGGGACAGTATTCAGGACATGCATTAACTTTTAAAGTTTGCCATTATCCAATTGTTTTTGGATAGCGTGCATGACAGCGCAGGTCATCTACTGGAGCAGGCACCTTCAGACTAGGGGCTGCAAAAACTCAATGCCTCCTTGCAGCAGAAGTTCCATGAGGAAATGTGACTTGATCTAAATTTGGAATCTGGAAAAAAGACAAACATCAGGAAGGAAGTTTAAAAATATTTGGGAAAAAAAAAAGTCCTTTCAAAGAAAAAGGAAACTCAAACCAGATAAATTCAAGTAGCAGTAAGTCAGCATCTAACTGGTGTGACATGATACATCTCACATAAAGATTGTTCATTCCCCTCTGGAATATTTTGAACAGAGAGCAGAAAGTCACCTCTATCTTTGGATGACTTTAGCTCAGTGGTTTCCAGTTATCCCTGGATGTTTTGAGATTACAGACCTCCATTTGTGTTCAACACTCATATAATTCTGTACAGAGCTTCATATGCCCTTCCCTCATTTTCAGATATTACTTTCTATAGAACAACCTTTGAATATGTCTGGAATACTCTCGACCCTGAAGTTTATCGAAGTTAACACACAGGAGATCTGCTAAGAAAAAGAATCGTAACAGATGCAACTATTTTCACATTTCTGGGATAAAGACACAACCTCCTAATTCCACATTAATTTCTCACTATTGTTCATTCACTCACAGCTAGCACAATTCCCTGAGGGTTGTTGCAGGACTGCTCAGGCCGATAGGGAGTCAGTCCTGTGTAAAGCTTCACCCGCACTTTCACGGAAGATCAGAATCACCTCAGTCAGACCATCTGATTAACCTGGTTAATACTGTCTGTAAAGGTCTAGAGATGAGTCAGATTGTCATTTAACTTTTGGGTCACAGAGAAATGAAATTAAGACTTTATTAGCTAAATCCTAGTTGTGGGAGAGTAAATCCTCGTTATGTACTAAAACAGTCTAATTTACATTACAGTGATTCTCAGATGGGAAAATGGATGCATGTTTGACTCACAAAGACTGTTTTCATTTTGTTCTCCTCTTTCTATATCCCACCTCTCTTTTTCTCTGACAGCTCAATAAACAGTGCTAAATTTAGAGTCAGCGCAACAGGCAATAATCAGAGCAAAAAGTGTTACCACCTCCTTCTTCCCTCATTCCTCCTACTCCTCCTGCACAGCAGTAAGCCAAACTGTACCAGTAAAGTCAGAGAAAGAAAAAGGAACAAGAAAGCATTTGAAAAACAGCCATACTGAAAACACTGGTTTTCAAGGACAGTTGCTGAAATGTTAGTATTAGCAAACAGAAAGGAATTCAAACTACTCTTTCTAAAATGAAAGAACATTTGCTCTAGGGTCTTTTCCCTCTAGATGTGAGAGACGGGCACAATAATCAATGAGATTTTGCTTGCAAAAAGGCAGGAAAACACACCATACACCAACTTTCTTCCATGGTGCCATTGCTTGAATTTAAGTACAACTTCGCCAATAAATATATTCCACAAGTTTCAGACATTTTAGTGTACCAAAATGCAGCCCACTGTAAGCCTCTTCATTTGTTCTAAAGTGACCCAACACTGCTGTGATCAATTTTGAATTTATAAATGGGGCCCATGAGGGTAAAAAATGGGCACAGACAGCACTGTAGGAAACAGGTACTCATCCTAAATCAGCCCTCAGAGAGCATCACAACCTCTTTATTGTAATCCAAGTAACGCAGGAATTTCACATTTCAGCAATGCAATCTACGATTTCACCACAGCTGCTAATTATAGAGAGCTCAGCTGGTGTTTTTTTTCCTTCTAAAGCAGTTTACCATTGTTATCACACACTGCAGCATTGTTAACTCACCTATGGTTTCAGCTGAGTAAGTATGCCACACTTCCCAACCTAAGCTGCTACACAATGTTGCTCTGTGGTCTTTCAGGGAATGTAGTAGTGAAGCCCATCTGTAGTTGAATTTCTGTATTTGCCAAAGTCCTGTGCAACCCTGGTGTGATCAGTCTGTTTCCCCCCTGCCATGCGCATGTCAGCACTAAATCTCTGCATCTGTGAGGGAACACTTCGGGTTCCCTCACAAAGAAGGGCTCTTGTGTAAAGGTCAGATTAATACCTTTCTTTTTGAACAAAAAACATTTCAGGAGAATTTAAACAGGCATGCAAGTCTAGAATTCTTGAATTTGTCACTGAGTCCGTCTGCTACCTAAACTGTGTGTTGCTTAGAGTCAGTCATGTGTGTTCACATGATCTGCTAAGCTGGGAGCTGTCTCTATTGAACTTCTTTGTCCTGCACTTTAAGATCTGCCCAGCAATGCTTTTATTGTGTACTGCCGAGTACATCGGCATGCATGTAAAGGGCATGTGATGGCAGTCACTTCCAAATGGCTTATCACTACTCTGTCCTTTATTACTATTTATTTGAGTATTGAAATAAATTTATTAAAATTTCAGGACTTCTAAAAAAAATAAATAAGTACAACTTAGACTCTACCTTGACTAATGTGCAAACCATAGAAAAGACCTCATGCTCCATTTTCATTTTCTCTAGATATGAGAATATGTATGCTCACCATCTTCATGAGTACTTAAATCAATTTTGCTTTCCCAGGACTCAATACAGGGTGCATACCTCATATAGGCTACAATGTTTTCAAGATTTATTTAAAGATTATGGTTGCACGGGCGTTGCTGCAGGCTTCCTGTGCGTAACAAAGCATTACTTATCTGGAAAGACATGAAGCTTACAAACTGAAACTGCCCAACAATACAGTGATGAGCATTTACAAATATAAGCAATCATTATAAGAAGAACATAAACTATCAAAGTCCACAGGTCAGTCAGCTTTCTATTTCTGTGTTATAACAGGAACTATGGCATCAGCATAGGGCATTACAAGGGGGATTAATGACTTGCTGGAATTAATAGCCCTGAGCTATGCCTGAAGCAATCAACTCCTCCCACCTACTCACTAATCCCAGGAGATACTCTAGTCACCCTTGGAACATTAACATTAAGCTTTTTACAAAATCCATTCTGCACAGGATTTTTCTCCCTAGATTACTTGGAGAACTTTATATACATATGTGAGTTAAAATACAGTGAGGTAGGAAGAGTGCATTGTAATACAAAGCAGTATCGATGTTGCCTTCAACAAGAACAAATGTTCTCAGATAACAAAGAACAAAAGTGGGCTTGTATTTCTGATTGCTTGCTGTTTATCTGCAATATATGTAATATATACAATTCAACAGAGCAGTGAGAGCTGCACTGCATTAACAGCTTTCTGTTGGTCTTACAGTGCTCCAACTCTGTCATAAAGTCTGTGCTCAGCCCCTGCCCAACTATCTTGTTTTGCAACACCCCAAAACTACTACCAGTACTACCACTGCTGCTGTATAAATAGGCCATCACCTGTATATTTAAGCTTCCTGTTTGCTTGATCAGTTACCAACTGCTCTTGTTCAGATTCACCATCAAATGCATGCAAGAGCTTTCCCAATGATGCTTACATGGTCTGTGCATACATTTCTAGATTAAAGAGTCCAAAATACCGATTCCTGTAGCCAAATGTTAAAATATTTCATTATTACACTTAATTTTTAAGCTCTGATCTGCGCCTGCGTGTTCTTTCAAAGAAATAGATCCAGTACCAGAACGTGGTACTGGCTGTAAGCTAATTGCATGCATAGCAATACAGCAATAGTAGTAACAGATCAAACGTATTTGCTACCCTGTGTCTCAGAATTGCCCACACATTACTTTAATATTAAAGGCATAGATGTATTCAAGCTGGAAGAACGTAGGTTTAGACTAGAAGTCAAGAGGAAGTTTTCACAATGAGGGTGGTGAGACACTGGCAGAGGTTGCCAGGGAGGTTGTTGATGCCCTCTCCCTGGAAGTGTTCAGGGCCACACTGGATGGGGCCTTGAGCAACGTGGTCTAGTAGGGTGGTCCCTGCTCATGGCAGGGGGGTTGGAACTCGATGATCTTTAAGGTCCCTTCCAACCTGAACCACTCTATGAATCCTGAAATATCTACCCACTGTAAAATGGATCTGGCAAGCTTACTTGTGGCCTGGCGAAATTGTGCATTTGTGTGTAATTATTCTTTTTTCCACAACCTTTAACTATCTGCAAGTTTTTTGTGGTAGTGATGGAGATGTTACTAGGATGGTTAACTTCCTTCCCTTCAAAAACAGATAACAGCTGAAATGACGGAGTTTCTGGCCAGACAGTTTCTGGCAGAGGAAGCAAAGTAGGAAATGCAGCTCCTGATGTAAACCAGCCCACTATGTCTCATCTGAATACCCAGGCTTCCTGCCTGGATATTTCTCAAATCTTTTTGCTGCATGAAAAATTGCCAGGGTTTAAAACATCTGAAGCTTTTCTGTTATGAGAATTATGTGCTTTACAGATCATTATGAATACATATGAAAGTGTCACTGTTTCAAACAGTTCCTTTCTTTCAGTGAGGTTACATGCACAATGCAATTAGCAGATTTGGATTACAGGTTCCTTTTCCTCTTGAACTGAAAATAAATTTAGCATATTGTATAAGCAGTGTTTAAGCACCTCATGAAAAGGATAAGAAACACCTCTCAAGAAATTACTTAGTCCCTGAAGAATTTTTCTTGCATTAGTTCTCACACCTTTCTTTCTGTCTCCTTCCTTCCTCCCACCACTGATTTTACCAAGGAAAATAACATCAGGTTACGCAGTGGCCTTCTAGTCACAAGAGGCTGTTCTAAGTTGGTAAACTGAGAAATGGGGTTATGCATGGACTTGTGGTAAAAAGTGCAACCCAAGCATCCACCCCTTCTGCTGGGAAGTTCAGCTGGAGTCAGAAGAACTACAAAGGAGAGGCAGGTATATGGAAGTTTTAAAAAGAGCATTAACAGTCTAGTACTGCGAGCAACCTCACAAACTACTCCCCTAGCTCAGACTGGAAAGGTAATTGGCCTGTGGTCTAAGAGTAGTACAAGAAATCACATAACCCTGATCTCTGTCACTGATGCTAAAGGTGAATTCTGCGTTTTACCACTCACTCTTCCTTTCAGCGATTGCTCTCTCATTCTTTTACTTATTTGTTTAGATTTCCAGTAGAGAAAAATATCCTGGCATCATCATTATGGGCTCTGAGCCATCTGAGCAATCTTCTTAAAATACACTAACACAGCATCCATATGGTTATCCAATATGTAACTATTTACTTTCCAAGATAATAACAGAGAGGTAACAAAAACTGTTAAAAGCTTCACAAAACTTCATGAGATGTCGTCACTGAAATGAAGAGTCCGTAATTTGCACTGAATAGCAGTTACAACATCAGTCTGCAATGATGCCCCTTTCAAGTATGTTTTCATTGTAAATCCCCCTTAAACAAGGCTGAAAGACCAGAAAAGTAGATGTCCTTAGGAGCTTTCCGTTTGAGATCATTGTTGTGTGTGCCCCAGCAGAGTCTGATACCATGCAGTTCACTATGTTCTAAAAGGGTCACCATTTAGCTAGGCTAGAAGATTATCTGAAAGCTAGGGGAGATACCAAGGAAACTTTTTTCTAGATATGATCTTCCATAAAGGCTTATAAATAATAAATGGTTTTCAATACAGGTTGCAAAATTTCCTTCGAGGCCCCAGTCAAGGTTTAAAAATAAAAGTTTGGGTTTTATGTAGGATTCAATTCTTTTATAGTCAATTTACATGTAAAATTCTCTCATTCCTTTCATATTCACTAATTCCCTAGATGAAAAGGCTACTTGAATGAGAGTTCACATTGTTGAGACAGGTATCACCTGTACTCTTTTCACATCGCATGCAAGACTGTCCAAGGGCAAAGCAGTTTATCACAATTTTCTAACTGCACTTCAGGTGGGAACTAATGCTATGAAAGTAGGCAAGTTCATCTGCAGTTACTTTATACACCACAGTTTGTGAGTTAACATTTTTATGCCAGAACTGATTGTCCTGGTTGTATTCCAGACACAATTCAGTCAATAGATTAGCAACTATTGAACTCGGGAAGAAATCAATGAGCTCTTAGGATTAGTGTACAAAGTAAGATGCATACTTCAAAGATCTACAGTCCTTAGGTCCCTTGGGATAGTTGGAAATGGTGTCTCCTTTTATCAGAAGCAACTAGAGCACAGAAAAAACAAGGATGAGCAGAAAGAGGGTAAACCATGCCACTCCTTTTCCTGGACAGCAGAACTAATAAGCTGGATGGGAACACAACATACTCATTGCAGCAAGACTGCAGTACACTCTTTGCTATAACAAAATTTAAAGGACCTCTCCTTGGGGTGAAACTGTGTTCTTTAGTGATGAATACCGAGATGTCGTACTGTTTTGCAGCCAGAAAAGAAGAAATGCTATGTAATAAAAACTGTTTGAACCTCTATGAACAATTTTTCTGAGGACAGTCTTTAATTTGCGTGAGCTACTACTACATATGTAGTATGCTGCCTTGGTAGCCTTGGTGTATGGGACTTTTTCCATTAAACTCTATGGGAAAAAGTGTATTTTTCATGTTGTTTTCATGTTGTAAGCAAATTCTATGTACTGAAAAAGTGAGCCTCCTGCAGCTCTGAAAGTGCAGGAATTAGTGTCCATTAGCACACATTTCTCTGAAGTACAAGAAACTATAACTGGCATGCATGTATTAACTAAAACTGAAGGTGGAAACAAAGTCTAGTGAAAGAACTTACAGGTAACAAACACTCACCATAATCAACAAACTCAGAATTTTACTCTAGAGGAAGAGGATGAGCCTTGTTTTGACTGACGGAAATAGCATTCAAGATCACATTCAGCCTACAAAAGGTACTTAGTAACTTTTGTCTCTTCAACTAAAATGGAGACTTAAAAGGTACAGTAACCTAAGTCCAGTTTTGTCATAAGTAATGCAATTCATTTAGCATCTAATTTAAGCGTGACTGCAGTATGAAAATTCACAAAAACTCACAGAAGCAAACGTGTGTTTTAAGCTCACAATATGAACACAACTGTAAACTATCTTAGCCAGCACAGCAGTTCTAATTGTTCAAAATAACTTCAGTACAAATATTTACAAACTGCATCCAGTTACAAGAAGAAAACTACTTACTTGTTTCATTATCTTTGCAAACCAGAATAACCTCCTGCTGTTCCAACGAACATAGAAAATATGGATGCTGTTATTTTACCATTAGAAGCCCACTACTAGAGAAGCCGGATCAATTATATCATTGTGTCGCAAGTGCAAGGAGAAGAGTGTTTCACAGAACAAAAATACAGGAATCTTAGCTGTGGAATTTACAACTTAATACCACATTAGGTAGAAGAATGAAAGTAACAAGGTCAAAGAAATCACCAGTCCTCTTTGCTTCTTGTCATCATACTGCTTGCATCCCTTTTTGTGCTTACTATTTTGTAAGTCAGACTGTTAAAGTTATGGGTTCCCAACGGGACCTCAGCTTCAGTGGCTAAGTACAACTAAGAGCCTGCAAAATATGCAGATGCCTATTTGTACAAGAATAAACTCTCCTTGTTCCATGTTCCATCTGCCAGTTGGCCACACAGGTGATTTATTCTATATGGAAGAGTGAGCAGACTCTGCCATTAAAGCCTGACCTTCCTTTTTCTCCATTTCCTTCTACTGTTCTTGTACTGAAGTTGCTACTATTAACAAACAAATATTAACTTTTGTTTTAGCCAAGACCTACACAAAATATCTGTGCTTCAAGTCATGAAACTGGCTAGCAACTACACCTACATTTTTCAATTGCCACAAAAATAATCCATTTACAGGCTAAACCCATGCAAACCCCTTCTGTTTCTAAGCCTCCTGTTATTATATTTGACCATGGCTACAACACTATTAAATAAACATATGTTCTCTTGTAACTTTACACTTGCTTTATCATGTTCCTATTACTGAAACATTCTTATGTATTTCATGTTTGCTTGCTCAAAGTCCCTATCTTTTCCTAAACCTAAGTAAATAAATAAAGCCTTTTTTAAAAAAAAAAATGCTTCTAGATTTCTTTCACTTTCAGACTGCATAGTAAGACACATCTTGGGTTTCCCTGCCTCCTTCCCTAAAACCAGGACACAGAACCTGAGATTTGACATCAATAGCTTTCACTACTCATTTTTTTCCATTTGCACAGAGCTTCACCTTAACATCTGAGCAGTAAAATTTCACCTTTTAATTTTCCAATGTATTATTCAAACATACTGCTCTGAATTCTACAATTAGAGTATTCCTGGCTAACGACAACCAGCATCATCTTTATAATCTGATACAGCAGGAAATGTGGAGTATCCAGGATAGTTTCACACATTGGTTTGCTGTATAGTATCCTCAATTTAAATATGATAATCTAATTTAGTAAAAAATGAACTGAAATCAGATTTACTGCAAAATCTTTTAAAATTTAATTTTCAGATCAGCAATCAATGCTTATTCACTTCTCATCTCATCCCTGCCTTCCCTTTTTACAGATGCTTAACATTAAATTAAACAATTGCCCCAATGTTTTAAAATGTAAGAAAATTGCCATGTGCACTTAATTCAGGAATAAAAGGGTCCAAAGAAATCACTCTTTATCAGCATTTTTCTTAACAGAAAGAATTTTAAAATGTGAAGATTTTCATGGTAGAAGTAATATGCATATATTTCTGACATTCTGTCTTTCAAACAATTCAGAAATACGATGACAAAAATGAAGAAGAGAGCTCTCAGTATCATCTCACCCAAGACCTTACTCAATTTCTGAGCTGTAACAGTTAGGATTAAATATTAAAGCATCTTCAAAAAAAAAAGAACTATATGGATATAAATAAAGTCCATTAATGGACATAATATACATAAACAGTATCAAATTATTATCTGCTTATTATTATACTTTGCTCCATTATATTTTTCACAAATTCATACAAAATAAAAATATCATTATGTAAACAAGACTAATTACAACAGAAGGAAACAAAAAAATAAAGACATTTGAAACTCACATTGACGTGTTGTTATAGGTCCTGCACAGCCAGCTGCCCTAAGGGTACATTTTAGCTTTTTTATCCATGCTCTGTTCTTGTTGCTGATGTGACCACTTAGGCACATGGTCAAGTTGCAATCAGCTTCTCTCTTAGCGATGTATGAGAGCTGTGCTGATTTATCTAGTCCTTCTGCAGCAGATTAGCACTAATGTTTCTGCTTCAGCATTCTACCTTTCTGTAGTGGTAAGACTCTGCATTATCATTGGTGATCTGAATTAAAGAGCCAGTGAATGTAGCACTGTCTTCTTTCTCTCTGAAAGATTGCAAAGCAGGTAGTCTCACACAAACAGCACACAGCCTCACAGCCTCTTTTTTAATACCTTTGGCATAAACAGTAGTCAGTGATACAGAAGAATGGATTTAGTAAGTCTGCTACAGTATTTTTGTGATTTATTCTGTAAAAAAATATTATCCTATGCTGATGGCCTTAGGGAAGAGATGGCTGTAACACACCAACATTTTAGCCAAAAACGGGATTTTCACTTTGTAGCACAAAAGTATTACATGTATGTAGTGAAATTCTAGTTTACCCTAAAAAAGTGGATGATGTGAAATTAATTAATGCAAACATGGCTTATGAAATAAATCAAGTACCTTATAAACTAATCTGTTTAATAATACTTCAGTGCCTTCTAGTGTGTGTGTGCTCACTACAAGTGATCTTTTCTCCTTTGGATTGATATATTATACACTGTTATACTGTCAAATTCACTTATTAAAAGTAAACCAAAGAACCTGACTGAACCTTGTTAGTACTATTTTGAATTTCCAGTAAACAAGTAGTATTTTAGCAGTAAAACACAATTATTAATTCATTATCTTTTCACTTCCAGACAACATGAGACACGACTGTTTAAATTTTCATTAGGACTTTGAAAAATATTTAGGAAAAAATTGAATGTCTTAGACCATCTAGGCTTGAAAATGTGAATATTCTGACAAGTTTGCTCACTGTCAAAATGACTCACATCATTGCTGATCCTAACTGCTACTCCTGATTATAGAGAATATCTATTCCTCTCTGTTTTTACGAAGTAAATACCATACCTAAATATTAAACAAAAAATATGTGTCACTTAAACATCAATAGTATTTTAATACTAAAAAAAATCTCATTAAAATATATTTTCTAATATCAGCATTCATTTTAGAAAATACAGTTGGTGGAGTGTCTCACCCTAAACAGGAAAGGGGGAAAAAAAAGGAATTATCTTGGTGCTTTATTATGTCCTAAAACAAAGAGGGGTTATTTTTGCTGTAATGTGAAAGTCTGCTGTGGCAAAAGATGGCAACATCCATTACAAAGTGCTTCTGGATTTTACATATACTTAACTTTTACATCTGCCACAGGAGCACAGCAACCTCACAGACAGTAACGAAGCCCCAAACATGCTCATTAGCACAAAGGCTTCTCCAGCATTTTAGCTCTTCTTCTGTGTTGTCGGTAAGGAAAGAAATGGGTGTCCTCAGGGGGTATCGAAAAGCCAGAGTGTGACTCTCCTGAGGAAAGTTGTCTGAAAGAAGCTTCAAAGCGTGCTCAATGATGAACTGCCTGCCGCCAGCTAAACGGAAACACTGAGGAGCTGAGGTACCTTCAACCTCACACCCTCCCAACCTTCAGACAGTTCCTTGCAAATCCTGAGTAAGCATCTTACAGTTTGAGAAGTCTCTCTGGATGATAGGTGTCTTCCACCACAGATTCAAAGAACAGAAGGTCTCTATTTCAATACAAGTGGAGGTAGGATGACATGCTTTTGTCTGGCTTTGAATCCTTCTCAGGACCAGATTCATCTAAAGACTGGTAATTCTACCTTAGGTTGTCTTTTCTATGCAGTAAGATTCAAACTTCCAACTCTTATGCCTCAGGACAGTGTCTTAAAGAAACAGTTCAACTCCACTAGCAGTGCTCCAGCTAGGCCTGCTTCTCCTGTGAAGCAATGTGCTATACAACATCAAAAAAGAATTCAAGATTTCACCACATCAGAATAGGGCAGAATGACGCTGACCTTCTGACAGGCTTCCACCAAAAAGCAGCACAATGTGTACATAGCAAATAAGAGTGAAAAGTGCTGTCAATTCTAAAGGTACTATCAGTTTGAAGGACACCTCTTCATTAGGAACTGAAAAAAAATTTGGAGCCCATGTTTTCATGTAGGTCTTCACTGCACTAGGAAAAAGGTATTTAACCAAAATACTGTAATCTAGTTTAGAAAGAGCACTGAAGTTGCTACTGCAGGTACATACAGAAAATCACTCTAGAAAGAATCATATTCCACTTGTAACACTTTTTTTGCCCCCATGCTCCCATTAGAAACTCATTGCTCTGATGGATAGAAACTTCTAATGCATGCTAAAGCTGCATTAGTGCCTACTTGCACACAACACTATTCTCTAAAAGTTCTTTTCCCCTTATCAAAGATCTTACGTATTTATAGACTGCATTCATATTCCCTATCAGCTTTCACATCAACAAACTAACCAAGACATGTTCTTTTAGTCCCATTGTATAGAACAGACAGTCCATCTCCCTTACCACACTAGGTTTTCTCTGTACCTATCCCTGTTTGACTTAATCCTGGTGAGCAGAACCACATATACTATGGTCCACTCAAGGACTTACCATGTAAGTAATTTTAGTAGACAAACAAACTGTGGTTTTAATACATGACTGCAATAAAACTTAAACATCCTACCATCTTGTCTCCAGCAGCTACAAACTACAACAGCTTTATCTGAGATGGAATTCTGACATACACCAACTGGGATGTGTTAATATATGTATTGTCTGTTACTCTACATGAGGCCATGGAGCAAGAATCAACATCAATCTGCATTGGCTTATGTCAAGCAAAGATAAGAATATAACATTACTGCTGGCCCACTTTCTTGAATCTTAATTATTTACTGAAACAACATGCTGGTTTGATAGCATAATTTCCAGTTCTCTCAACGAAGGTTTGATTCTATATCTGTTCTGCAGGGAGAAGAAAGAAGAGCCATCATACCACTGCTTGCCACTAAAAAGCACCATCTCTCCTTCTCAAGCCCCAGTAGTTTGCTTAAGTGGTACCAGCAAGTTATGCAAATGACACACTAATACTTCAAACATGCAAATGGATTACATGTATTTCTACAGGAAATTACTCAAGGCAATTGAGAGTGTAAAGTCAAACAAATTATNTATATATATAATATATATATGTATAATGTATATATTTTTTCAAATGTACTTCTAATTTGTTCTTAATTCCAAGCCTGCTTCAATTTCAAGCAAATAAATACATGCATGTAGAAAAATGTAAGTTCTCAAAACCACAGGGAAGGTATCACAGGTATTACTTAAGCAAGTAACTGATTTGTTTTAAATGTCAGATTTTAGATTGAGATAAGCAGGTAAAATTTTGGAAGTTAAATGAACATATAACATTATTTTTTGGGAAATACTGAAAACTTAGCAAAGACTATACACAAAAAAACCCAACCATGCAGATTTTTAAGCCACAAAGTACCACCACAGAAAGGACATCTTGCTGCTTTTGCTGAGGTCCTAAGAAAGCACAGTGAAAGCCAGTCTCTTCAGTTCAGAGTCTGTGTTCAACTGTTATATACCATACACCAGGATGTTTACAGCTTGTTCAAGCATTCAACAACGATCAAAAAGCTCTCAGGAAATAAATATATACTATCTTCTAACTTCACATATGGAAAAAGCAAGAGAGTAAAATTAAATGCCTTTATCAAAGCTGCAAAAAAGACAGCAGCTAGAAATCACAATTGCTAAATAACAGACCTGTGATCTTTTGAGGTCCCTTCCAATCCCTAACATTATGTTGTAGAGAATATCCTAGCGGATCAAGGGCACAATATTTTGCTCAAGAACTATTTGCACAACCCAGCCTGCAGCCCCAGAACCACTGTCCTTGAAGATACCCGGAATAACGAGAATAAGGAGGAACAGTGATGTAAACAAGAATGAGGATGATAAGCAAGATGCGCTGACTGCAGAGTGGGGAGGAGAGACCAACGGAGAGGCATGTACAGATCTGCATATAACCATTCATGTGGAAGTAAACATGCGTGGTCAACATAGTTTAGCCAACAGTAGTTTTGCTTATGCTGTGTGAACCCTGCAAAACCCTATAAAAGCGCACTGATTAAGGCAATAAACAAAGTTCACTTTTACCTCCACGAGGACTCTGTGAATATTTTGAGTGGTTTTCTTTTATTATGTGATTCTGTAATTCTGCGATCTTAGGCTCATTCCTCCCATGGAGCACAGCCATATACCACAAGTTTCAAAAGGCCAACTCAGATCTTGCCCTACAATTTAATCTGGTCAGCAAATTATCTAAAGTACTGGGCAGAAAGAAACTTAATGAGATACAACAAGAGTAGTGCAGAGTCTTGCATCTGGGCAAGAACAGCCCCAGGTACCAGTATAGGTTAGAGCAGTGTAGGAGAAAGGGCCCTGGAGGTCCTAGTGGACAGTAGGATGACTATGAGCCAGCAATGTGCTCTTGTGGCCAAGAGGGCCAACAGCATCCTGGGGAGAATCAGAAGGGGGGTAGTTAGCAGGCCAAGAGAGGTTCTTCTCTCCCTCTACTCTGCACTAGTAAGGCTGCATCTGGAATATTGTGTCCAGTTCTGGGCTCCTCAGTTCAAGAATGACAGAGCTGCTAGAGGGTGTCCAGCATAGAGCAACTAAGATGATGAAGGAAATAGAACAGTTCCCTTCTGAGGAAAGGCTGAGGGAGCTCGGTCTCTTTATCTTGGAAAAGAGGAGGCTGAGGGGTGACCCCATTAATGTCTCCAAATACGTAAGGGGGGGGTGTTAGGAGGATGGAGCCAGGCTCTTCTCAAGGTCACCTAGTGATAGGACAAGGGGCAAAGGGTGCAAGCTGGTACACAGAAGGTTCCATTCAAATATCAGAAGAAACTTCTTCTCAGTGAGGGTATCGGAGCACTGGAACAGGCTGCCTAGGGGTGTTACGGAGTTTCCTTCTCTGGAGATGTTCCAGACCCGCCTGGATGTGTTCCTGTGCAACTTGGTCTAGGTGATCCTGCTGTGGCAGGGGGATGGGACTAGATGATCTTTCGAGGTCCCTTCCGATTCCTAATGATTCTATGATGCTATATGCCAGCAAACGCTTTTCTGTAACTACTCCTTATACCAGTCTTCCAATGGGCTAATTATAGCACACAACCCCCCCTGCCTTCCCAACCTAACATTATGATATTTTAGTATTTTGCTACAATTCTGCCAGCAAAATTTTACTCTAGACTGAGTTTAGTGAATAAAAGACCAAATCATCAATACTGGTTAGGGAAAAAGAAATTTCAGTGAGAACACTTTAACCCCAGGTATCCAGTTTTCATTTCATGGCTCCTACTGCAAGAAAAACAGCAGGGAAAAATAAAAAAAAATCCTCTCTTAACAAAAAACCAGGGAACCCTCTTTTAAAAAAACATTGAGACGGGATTCAAAATACAGGGAGTCATAAAAATCAGAGAAGACTACTAGCTGCAAACCACACAGGCCAGTGCACAACATAAGCAATGAGGGCCAACTAAGAAGAAAAGTGAAGAGATTACATACTGTCCCATGGGCTCCAGAACCCACCTGGTAAACGACACTGTACTGAGAATCACTGGGAAAAGGTGACTAGATAGAAAACACAAGCCTACATTTACCCTTCTAAACAGTTAACAATCAGCCTCATGCTTCTCCTTAGAACAAAAATGTTACAATGAAGCTGAATTTCTCACTTTTCTCAAAATGTCCCTTTATGTCTCCTTGCATTTTAGTGTCAGTGCAGTGAAATGTCCTGTTCCACTTCCCACATCAGGTAACACCACAGATGGAAGACAAAATAAAGGATGACAATTAAAAACTGTTGCACTGCTTGGCAGTACAACCTTGTAAGTGTTTTATTCCTTGCTTTCCCTTAAATAATCATTGGCATACTGAATCTATCATTAAATTACCAAGGGTAAAGGTTTAAAGCCTTCAAACCCAGCCAGATGAAATAGCTTCCTCAACTGATGAAGCCCAAACTCAACTGCATCTGGCCAAAGTACTGATGTGGCCTCACAAAAAAAGATGTTAAGCTTCAGAGATCTCATGTGTAAAGACTATTATAAGGCATATTTTAGATTGTACTTAGAAAAAATATTAACAGAAGGTGCAAACTCAACATTGTGTGAAAAGAACAGGAAAATTCATTTGGACAAATGTAGACAGCTACCCTAGGTAAGGAGGTGACATTACATACAGTAAATGTGGGACAGGTTCCTTCTCCAAAGACCAATGCCCTGAGTTGTTCATTGAGTGTTGCAAAAGGCAACAGCATTCATGCACTAGTCCAAAAATCCAAAGAAGAGATAAACCTGGTAATAAAGTGTTATTGAAAAATGACCAGTATTGTTCCATTTTGGAAATCAAAGATGATGTGAGAACACAAATAAGTAATTGTCAGGAGGCACTAGGTTTGTTGAACAGGGACTGAAACAAGAATTTCTTTTTTCACCCATGTTAAGGGATGAGAAAAACACTAAAAATCAAACTTCTAATGAGCAATTTCATTCTGAAAAGAGAAGGAAGTAGTTTAGGACACTTGAATAGATGAAGAAATCCTGCAGAAGTAATTCCTAATAATCACTGAAACCAACTGTGCACACTTTGAAGCTGCAGCTTCAGCAAAATCCAGTGTGTATTATTATGCTTCTGACATTGATCAGCAGCTACAAAGCAGTTAGCTAGTCAATTTTTGACTGGAGAACAACATGTAACATGAAGCAACAAGATGAGGTCAGAGGTGAGTTTGGGGTCACTCCTTCCTCCTTACACTTTCTTGCAGCATGGGCACAGAATCACAGAATGACAGCATTGTTTTGGTTGAAAAAGGCTTTTAAGATCATCAAATCCAACTGTTAACCCAGCAGTTCCAGGTCACCACTAAGCCATGAACCTAAGCACCACATCTATATGGCTTTTAATACCACCAGGGATGGGGATTACACTACTTCCCTGGGCTGCTTATCCCACTGTTTAAAAAACCTTTTCTGTAAAGAAATTTTATGCAATATTCAATCTAAACCTCCCCTGGTGCAACTTGAGATATTTCATCTAGTCCTGTTGTTTGGAAGAATGTACTGACTCCCACCTTACTATAACCTCCTTTCAGGGAGTTGTAGAGAGAGATAACGTCTCCCCTCAGCCTCCTTCTCTCCAGACTAAACACTATCAGTTCTCTCATCCACTCCTCACAAGACTTGTGCTTCAGACCCTTCAGTAGCTTTACTGCCCCTCTTTGGACATGCTCCAGCACAACAACATCCTTCTGGTAGGGAGGGACCCAAAACTGAACGCAGTTCTTGAGTTACTGTCTCACCATTGCTGAGTACAGGAGGACAATCACTTCCCTGGTCCTGCTGGCTATTCAATATCTGATAACAGACAGGATGCCATCGGCTGCCTTGGCTATCTGAGCACACTGCTGGCTCATATTCAAGCCAGCTATGACCAACACTCCCAAGTCCTTTTCCAACAGGCATCTTTCCAGCCACTCTTCTCCAAGCATGTAGGTTTGCATGAGCTTACTGTGTCCCAAGTGCAGGACCCCACCACTTGGCCTTGTTGAACCTCATACATCTGACCTCAGTCCACTGATCCAGTCTGTCCTGGTCCCTCTGTAGCTTTGAAAGAAAAAAAACCAGAACCAGTCCTACTCTCAAAGACTGATGAGAAGCATGACTGGTGTTTATTTTTCAGGAATCACAGATTCACTCTGGTTGGAAAAGACTCCTGGGGATCATTGAGTTCAACCATCTACCCTATCTTACAAGTTCACCCCTCAATNAAGCTGGACACAATACTCAAGATGTGGTCTCACCAGTGCCGAACACAGGGGGATGATAACCTCCCTACTCCTGCTGGCCACACTATTTCTAATACAAGCCAGGATGCCACTGGCCTTCTTGGCCACCTGGGCACACTGTTGGCTCACATTCATCTTCCTGTCAATTAGAACCCCCCAAGGTCACTCTCTGCCACACAACTCTCCAGCCATACCTCCCCAAGCCTATAGCGTTGCATGGGGCTGTGGCTCAAGTGCAGGACCTGACACTTGGCCTTACTGAAGCCGTTAACACTGGACTATTGCTCCAGTCTATCCAAGTGGTACTTGGATAAGAGAAAAGTACCACTTTTACTACTCCAGTGGTAGTAAAAACGCCAAGACAGGTTTCACTATAGAAGGAACCACAATACAGCAAATGCCCTGCTGCAGTTTGAAACTTGAACTAGCAATGTTAAGAGATTTTCTTTTCTATCATATCAAAACTTCCATATACATTTCTACATATTTTCATCACGCTGAACAATCTGATTTGGGGGACATCACATGGGCATTTCGTATAAGAAATTCTTCTCATACCAAGTAAGCTATTCAAAATCATCCTTTTTAAGAAAGCACATATAAGGATAGCATTCGTTTTTTCTTTAATCAAGAAATTGTCAAATCAAGAGTTGATCTATCTTTCTAAATAAAGCTCTTTGGAATATTAATAATTTTAATTTGTACCTGTGGCAACAGCATTATCAGATAATTAAGATATGCTTGTGTAGTCCAAACTAAAGAAGAGCCAGTTTCAGCAGTATATTTAAAATGAAAACAAACAACAGAAATCTTAATTGCCAAGGACCGAAGAAACATGCTAAACCTTTGCATTAACTGAGCACAAGGAAAAACAGTCCATCACAGTCAAGAATGTATTTCTCATCATTTGATATTATTCTTACATATACATACTACCATACATGGTGAGCTTTGCCATTGCCCTCCCTCAGTGAATTAGAGAGATATAAAGTACCTATCCTTCCAACAGAACAATACTACAAGGGCTGTTTTTTGTGAGTCTGTTGTTTTCTCACGCATTAGAAAGAGTAACATTCATACTGATTTTGTTAAGTAAGAGGGAAAACATAATTCATGGTCTGCTCCTGGATATCACAAGCATTCATTACATTTTATTCATAGAGATTCATAGAGAGATTAACTCAGTTCTTATCCAAAGGCAGTGTCCAGCTAATGTATCCCAGGAAAAGTAATTCACCCACCATTCTGTAATTAAATTTGGACTAACATTTTGATGCCCACATAATGTCAGTCATCCCTATCATGAGGGCTTGAAGCATTTATGGGTTTTTCCATGCCTCTCACCTTCATATAATTTTAGAGTACAAACTTGGCAGCAATCCATTCAAGTATCAAAACTTATGGACTGACTGGTAGCCTAATATTCTGATGTCATATCAAGTAATTCCCTAGAAAGTTTAAAAGGCAGAAAATATCACATTCTGTTGTTAAAACAACGTCTGTCTCAGAATAAAATTATACAAAGTACATTTTGTATATGAGGTCAGATGGAAATACCACCCTCTATAAAGCAACTCCATATGGCAGATGTATGTAAATATATCAGACAGAAACAACCTGCAAAGATGAGAGTTCTGATGTGAAACTGAAACCATAAAAATCTTTCAACCATACTACAGCAACAGCACAGGTAAACTCCAGATGAAAGTGTAGCTCCTCAGGTACCTTCAGAGCAATCAAATCTGCTATGCCACCAGTGTATTCAGACATGTCTGTTTAATTGTCTACACATTTACTATTTCCCACTTCTTTACCTCTGTAGAACCAACATACCAATAAAGAGTAAGTAATGGCATAATTTTCATCGGCTTCATTAGCACACATATTGTTTCCTAACCACTTGGTGATCCCTGCTTATCTCACAGGATCTAAATGTCACAGATAAATGAAACAAGAAATACCCCATGAACTCTTAACCGGTGAACAACAAAACAGACATTAAATCCTAGCAGGATCAAAAGTGACACAAGTAGAAAGAAAAACTGTATTAGCAAATCTGTGGAAGAGACACAGACTAGAAAACTGTCTGAGAAATGATGGCAGAAAGAAAAAAGGCCTTTGAAAAACGCTTCATACTTCTAGACAGAATTCAGGCTTGAAGGGTACTGGCAGAAAAAAGAGAAAAAGTAAGTATGCACTGAGCTTTTAATCTTTCCTTAATTGTAGAGAGAGTCTTCAGCATTATCCCCAGAGAGAATTAAGCACAAAAGCCTAAGTAACTCAAACAAGTTCCTTACAACTCTATCCTTTCAGAACAGCATGATTTCCTGCTGTGGCAGGGGGATTGGACTAGATTTTTCGAGGTCCCTTCTGATCCCTAATGATTCTATGATTGTATTTCTTTGAAGGACTTCATTTCTCAAAGACTAGGTCACATAAAATCATATCATAATGTGTATTTTTATTATGATAAAACAAAACAATGGTATTGTACCTGTTTCCAGTAACCAGGACTGTGTGGACAGGGTTTTGTGGAAATTAGAATAATAAAGTTTGCCTATTGTGAAAAATAAAATGGTCAATACTGCAAGAAAATGGTTTACACTGGTAGACAGAAAAGATATTTTTCAAAGTTTAAGAAAGGGGGATTGCAAAATTAAACCTTTAACTTCTTAATTTAAGATTTAACTGAGAAACTACCCTAAGCAGGGTTCAGAGGAAATAGACACTAGTAGACATCTAATCATGCATCAGCTGAAGGATAAAACAACTCAGCCCTAAGCATGACATCAAACCGATAATATGAATTCAGAAATTCTAATAAACCACATATTTCAACAACAGCCTACAAGAGAAACAGTAGATAAAACAAACAACTTCTGTGAATATCTGCTTCAATACAGATGTCATGGTCCCTGACATGGCAAGACAGCTTAGAGAACCAACTAGGTACCATGACATGACCCATGTGAGAAACAGTATCCCTTCTCCACGACAATATAATTGGCACATGAGAGGGCAAAGCTTCCTCTTTCATTCCAGAGCCATTGTGGTTCACTACTTTTTCGTGGCCACATGGTCTTGGTGAAAAAGACCACACCATTTTCACCTTCCCTTTATAACTCCTTCCTATCCTCCACTGCATTTTTTTCATCTTCCCTCATTTCTGATTCAGTCTCAGTATCATCTTACCCCCCTACCCATCTTTTTCCTTTCTTTTTTTCCCCTTCATTCTTTTTCCATATCCATTGTAACTCATGCACTCACACTCATACTGTTATTTTGTCTTTGTAAAATTTTCTTTTTCTTCCCTCTCTGTTCCTACTCAGCTGGCATTTGACATTTGCAAGGTGTGTGTGTGTGTGTAGGAGAACTCTTCCTCTGGGGCTTTTTTCCTTTTTGGAGGTGTAGGTGCTCATCAAAGAGAATCATAGAATCATCAGGAATCGGAAGGGACCTCGAAAGATCATCTAGTCCAATCCCCCTGCCACAGCAGGACACCTAGACCAAGTCACAGAACAGTACATTACGGATTGGAAGTGACATGGAAGGATCATCCAGTCCAATCCCCCTGCCACAGCAGGATCACCAAGACCAGGTCCAGGTGGGCTTCAAATGTCTCCAGAAAAGGAGACTCCACAAACGCCCCTGGGCAGCCCCTCCAGTGCCCCATCACCCTCCCTGGGTAGAAGTTATAGAATTGGTCAGGGTTGGAAGAGATGATTTTGTTAAGACCCTCTGAACTCCTAACCCACAAAATCATTTGAGGAATTCCAGCCTCATGGTCTAATATCACATCAACTATGTCAGCAGATAGAAACTGGTACAGAAACAGAAGAAGTTAAAGAGGATTCAAACCTACTGGAAACAGCCTGTGCTACACATTATACAAGAAGGAAGAAACCAGTAATTACCTGGGTTGAAATCCCACAGTGCTCACTGTCTTCAATAAGGCAGCGTTTCGTCATGGATCAACAGTGGGGAGGAACCATTATAAGGGAAAGAGTAAACAACCAGCCTTACTGTTCTGATGTCAGGAAATGACATCTACCAGAACTGCTGTAAGGCAAGCAAAAGGCACTCTCATTTTAAGCTCAGTTGTTAAACCATATACCTAATAAATTGACAATATTTGGGGTTTAGCTTGTTTTAAGATGTTGAATGGTCATCCAAATGAGTGCTTTTTTAAGGAAGGAGGATTTTGCCTTCAGCTAATGACAACTTCAAGGTTTCACTTTTCTTGCTACATGGAAGTGAACACTTTACAATATATTTACAAGATCTTTTATAAATGAAACAAGATTTTCATAATAATAAATATATATAATAGAATAAAAGTCTTCCTTTTGTTTTATGTTAAATCCGTGTAAGATCTTCCACTGACACAGATCTTATTGTCAAAGATATCTAATTTTCTATGCCAGCTGTTTTAAGCTAATGGATTTTTAAAATGTCAATATTAAAACATATCTATTGATCTAATAAATGGTATCACATTATTTGCTTCAGCTATTATATAGTACAAGCAGAAAACACTCTTAAACGTAGCACACACGTAACACACTCTGTAAGAATGCCTCATAGGAACACATAAGCACATCCATTGATGCAAAGCAACAAAAACCCATGGCCAAAAGGAAGCTTCTAAGGCCTTACTATATTTCTTAAGAACCTGGAGAAACCAGTAATAATAGATCTTTAGTGTATGGAAGAAGCAGCACAAGTCATCTGAAAAGAAACTAAGGACTGAGATAATAACACTGACCCCAAGATCAGAAAGGGCCAGTCTCCAACATAAACATACCCACATATGACCCCATGGTTTGAGTTAAGGGACAGTCTGTGTCTAAACCAAAAGTTTAGAAGCTTAAGTCTTAGGCAGCTGATCACTTTGGTGCCCGTTCTAAGGCAGGAAAGGATGCTGCAAACCATAAATGCAGTTGGAAACAAAGTTCCAGGCAACCTGACCTGTAAGTTTGACACGGTCAATATAAATATGATGTAGTAATGGATATGCCCAATCCGTATTAGATAGGCTGCAGGTTATACACAAACACATATGCACAAAAGACTAATTCTGTGTTATGCGTTTTTTTCTCTCTCCTTGACAGATGAAAATGCCATGCATTCAACAGTTAAAATGCACAACTGGCAAAAAAGCCAGCAACTATTTCATAAGCTTCAAATCTTATGCCTTATCTGAAAGACATTTTTATCTAATAAAAAAGGACTAATGAAAGACCATAAGTTTGCTCCCTGAAGTAAGACTTGTAGGCTCCTAGTTGTATCACAGTATCACAGTAATGATGAGGCTGGAAAAGACCTTAAAGATCATCCAGTCCAACCTAAAACCAACCAAGTAAACATAAACATCTGACATCTAGATCATGCCACTCAGCACCTCATCCAGCCTAACCTTGAACACCTCCAGAGACGATGACCCAACCACCTCCATGGGCAGCCCGTTCCAAAACCAGATCACTCTTTCAGAAAGAAACCTTTTCCTAATGTCAAGTCTAAACCTCCCCTGATGGAGCTTAAGACTGTGACCGCTTGTCCTGTCTCCAGTGTCCAGGAAGAAAAGACTGCCCCCCACCTGACTACAACCACCTTTTAGAAAGTTATAGACAGTGATAAGGTCACCCCTGAGCCTCGTCTTTTCCAGGCTAAACAGACCCAGCTCCATCAGCCTCTCCTCATAGGGCTGACCTTCCAGGCCGTTTACCATTCTAGTTGTTCTTCTCTGGACTCGTTCCAGCCCCTCGACATCCTTCCTAAACTGAGTGGCCCAGAATTGAACACAATACTCCAGGTGCGGTCTAACCAGTGCCGAATACAGCGGGAGGATAACCTCCCTCTCCCTCTTGGCCACACCATTCTTGATGCAGGCCAGGATGCCATTAGCCCTCTTGGCCACCTGGGCCAAGTTGTGTTTTGCAATATGTGTTTTTGCCATGTAGCATATTACGTTTAGAGATACCACATTTAATTACACAATCTGCTGCAGATGAAAAGTACTTTTTTTTTGCTAATAAAAACTCTATTTATAAAAACTGCAAGTTTTTCAGTAAAGTTTCAAAGAAAAACAGCCTCAAAAAGATCTTTTTAAAAAGACATTTAAGGTCTGCAGATCTTAAATGTATGTATTTTGGTTTGTCAGATGTTCTTCTGTAATTTAAATATTTTAGAAATTAATCAAAGTAACTTATTTTCTTGAAAATTGGATGAAATAATATTTTTGATCTTCACCTCTAACCATGATAAAATATGAGAAAACAAATAAAAGCATTACTTGACTGGAAGAATGACATGCTCCCTCGTTCTTTCTATGTAATTTTTATCCAAGAAGGAACCGGTAATTATTCAAGCCTTCTGCAATATAATTTAAGACACTCTGAAGTGCTAATAAACATATAAACATTCACAAGGGCTGTAAATAAGAATGACAAATTTTTGTACATTGTCTAGTGCAATAGGATTCAACAGGTTCATCAAGTTGATAGGCTTCTCTGCAGCTCTCCAATTCCCAACAGAACAATATGCTTAAGTCCACTCCCTTTTATAGAGTGCCTCTGCCCATCCCCTGGGATCAGGTCACTACCCCAGAGGAAAAAATTATCTTTGAAAAACAAAATGCGTTCTCTGCCTAAAAGCAAATTCAGACACCTGAAAATCTGGCCAGTTTTTATATATATAAATATATATTTATATATATATAAATATATGTAAATATAAATATATATAAACTAAACTGAGGAACTTAAATTTCAGTAAGCTTGAGACAAAATGTGTTGTATAGCAGCTACCATGTGCTAACTCTAGATGAAGTCACCTTTGGTATTTGGTAGCTTTTTGCCCTATAGAATCATAGAATCATTAGGGATCAGAAGAGACCTTGAAAAAATCATCTAGTCCAATCCCC
>VZRI01005139.1:0-13114 GCA_013397515.1 Upupa epops | reverse complement strand
CAGATCTTGCTGAATGGCAGCACAGTCTGCTGGGGTGTTGGCATACCACCCAGCTTTGTGTCATCAGCAGGCCTGCTGACAGTGCACCTCAATCCCTCATCCAAATCATTAATGAATAGATTGAAGAGGACTGGTCCCCATGACATACAATGATACAGAAGCGCACCTCAGAGAAATAATGTTGGTATGGCTGAAGAGAAATATGGTCTAGAAAGCCTTATTCCACCTCCATATTACTTAGCAGAGAACATATCATAGCTATACTATCAAAAGACTTGTACCCTTTCACCAGTACATAACACACTGAGATACTGAAGTGAAAAATCTAGTTCCCAGATTATGTTTCTCAACTGCTCAAGGGCCAGGAAGGTTACCTTAGGAGACACATCATCACAAATAGTGTTCAAAAATACTTCTTTTTTTAAACATTAAATGATTAATACACTTCAATGAAAGCAGCACTGTGTTGCCATGCTGATAAATAGAGCTTGTTCTCGTATAAGAACAGGCTGCAGTTCCATATTCACATAAATCTGCTCTATCAGACAATCAGTTGTTAAAATTAAAAATATTTGACAAAACAGAGTAAGAGGAAAAAATGCTAAAAGCATATTAATAAAGATTGACAAAAGCAGCATTAAAGGCTAGACTACGCTCCCATGTGTATCAAAGCACGTGTATTCACTTGAAATATGCTCAATTCACTCTGGCAAAACCTCCTGGTATAATAATAATTCTGGATCTTTCCTTGCTACTCACTTGCATGTTTTACCAATATTAACACAGAAGGAATGAAGGTGGGGTGTTAGTTAACTTCAAAGCTTTGGTTCTTTCCAGTTCTGTGTTTACTGTCATATTCTAAAGCTGGCAAGGGGAAGAGGACTTCTTATATTCCTCCTCCTTCCATGTGTTACTCTAGAAAAAAAGATATCTCCTTGCTCACCTGTCATCACTTCAGTTTTCAATGTCTGTCACACCATCTGTGTCTTCGTATATAAATTTGAGTTGGTCATCAGCTGCAGATTTACAGACAGCATTTGCATAAACAGAAGATAGATGCCACACAATTGGATCCTCCCCTGCCTTCTTTCTGTGCTGCATTCTGTATTTGGTAATACGGAATAATTATTCTCCCCTATTCTGACAAAATGGCTCTTTGAGAGACTGTGAGCCCAGTATTCCAGTTACACTGCAAATGCAAACTACTACAAATTTCTTAACTTCTACATTTCTCACTTACAACCTCTTTAGAGAGACAGATCTCCAGGGCAGAGTTTGAGCAGTCAATGGAAAGTATGGCATGAGGCAGGTAAAGAACTTCAGTCTTTCATGACCATCTTTTGATATTTTTGTGGGTCTCCAAGCACTTCACTGTTTTAAACCAGATGATCACCCATCCTGCAAAGTGAAATTTGCTGAATTATATTAACTACAGTTTTATACCTCTGCTTGTTTGCCTATGGGGAATCTGTAACTTGGTGCAAAGACTTTTGCAGATGATTACCGGGTAATAAACTGGCAGAGTAGTATACCATAAACCTGACAGTTGGGGGCTAGATATTAATCTGATTTTTTGCTTTATTTCCCCCTCCCAATATTTCATTTCTCAGATCAAAATTTAATCTCTCACTTCAGCAGCCTACCAGAGAAAGAAGCAAGAACATACTCAATTAACAATGTAAAATGCAATTTTAGCAAGGTAAAGGCTGCCCATTTGAAATGCTGCATGCTGTATTGCCCTGCAAAACATCTACATGAGATTCAGTATTTTCATAAATAAATACTTACAACATGGCCAAATGTATAAAACAAACAATAACACTACATGTACGCTTCCTTTTTTACAGTGCCTTTGTAATTCCTTCTGCCGTAGTCCTGACATATAAGACAAGGCATAAAATCAGGCTATATTATACCTTGCTATAAGGGATATTAAAAATACATCTTAAAAATTCAAATCCGTATTACATACAAATGCACCAAGAGCTGTTGTGTCAATACTGATGAACTGAAGCCTCATTCAGAAATCTCACTGAGCTGTGCTACCACATTTAAGTCAGCACACCGTTGCATATGTGTATTTCCTATAATGTATTTCACACATTGACATAGTATGTAAAATTTCTGTTTTGACAGAGGACATTTTTAAACTCGTTAAAATCTAACATTTACAGTGTTCAGAAAACAAATACAGTAGGAAAGCTGCTTTCCCTGAAGCTATTTCAGAGCAGTGAAGTCTGAATTACCATCAGATAGGCAAAAGCAGGAAGCAAGTTACACTACTATTTATCAGACAACAAGATGTGTAAGTGCTGCTGAATATGAATAGAAAGGAATTGAAATATTCATTCTGACCTTATAGGGGCCAAGACTCCCTCTCTCCAAAGTTATTGCATACAGAAGTAATAGCTGTTCTTCATTTTCATAAGACCAAATGTTTCTTAAAGCATGTTCAGTGACTTCTAACAATGTTACTCCACACAAAAGGAAATTGGTTATTTGTATGTTATCCAAGGAAGGCTGAGTAATTCTCTGTGATAGAAAAGACCTCTAAAAATAAGTTGCTTCTCAGCAGATTCACTCCCTTCCTGTCTGGGTCTGAATCACTTTGCAACTGCATTGAAAGGACAAAGCTTGAGGATGTAGTCCAGAGAACTTGTGTAATGATAACACTGCATTCACTTCATTCCTACTCTGTTTAAAAGAATCTAGCTATTAGGGGTGGAGCATGCCAGTAACCCAACAGGATGTGCATGACTAGAACAATTCATGTGTAGGCTCCTGCTTTCATGTTTAGTTTTTGATGTATTTTTCTCTGTGCTTTGAAACTTTCTTGGGTAAGGTAGCTAGCATCACACTCACTCACTGGTGCTGAAGAGGGAAAGCAAGATCTTAGCAACACAAAGAGTACCTATTCCTACAGCACCTTCACAGAATATCTTAGTAGTTTGCAGTGTTATAACAATGATTAATAACTTTTTTCATGTTTGTTACTGCTGCTTGAAGAGGAGGGACAGGTATAATCAGTGCACATGGGCAACTCACCAGTGGTTCCCATAACTTCCCACAGCTTCTTCATCAGAAAATGGTGTTCAATTGTGTGAGAATCAGACTTCATCATGTCCAATCTGCTATAGCAGCCATTGATAGAAAACAAGTCTCCAAGGATGAATAAACTAAGAACTTCAATATATGTCCCTGAACAGGATGTTACTTCAACAGATAGTCATTAGAGGAAAGACTAGGCCATTTTCAGTGGTCACTGTTGTGACGAGAACAATATAAATTGTTTTGACCAGTATTCCCTGACTGTTAAAAAAGGAAATCTTTATGTATTTTAAGGGTTTACAGAATATGTGCTGTGGTGTACTGCAAAAGGTATCTTACTATATTCTTGACAAAGAATATCTTATATTTCTTTCAATAAGTATTTATATTTGTAAAACTGACAGAAGTAGCAGTGTCCTTCTTTTAGGTATAAGCCAAATTGTATTCAATGAAATCAAGACTGTACTGTATATTGTGCATTAAATATGTTAATAAGCCACATCCAGCCTATGAAACCTTCTATCAATACAATTGTTTTAGAGCAATATGGGTAGTGCATAATAGGAAATAATAGAAAAAATACTATTCAGTTTAAAGAAAACTTGGAAAACTCTGTAAATTCATTAAAAAACCCCCTGAATCTTTGGATAAGGTATAGACAGCACCACAGCATAAAAAAATTTGCCTGGAAAAAAGCATTCTTTACTTTTTTCTTAAATTATATATTGTATATATAGATATATGAGATATAAATTGTATACATAATCCGCTGTTGTTATTGCCAGTATGTTTAAAGATATTTTCCTTTAATAATTTCCCCTAAGTTTTGAACATTCACTATTTACAATACCACAGCCGCAGTTTATGCAGGCTTTGGGATTAGTAGATTGCAAGGAAACAATGACTTGAAAAAATGAACAACTTAATTCTAAGACTAATCAGCAAAGCTGTATTTCACAGCATGATTTTCCATTGTCTGAGAGCACAGGGATAGTCTCCTTGAAACAACACACCACAAAAATACATTAAAAGTTCACTGTAAACCTGCACAAAAGGCAAAGAACCACCACAAAGGTGAACTGTGGTATGTGGCTGACATCTGCAGCATCTGTGACATACTGTACTGCACTATTTTATAAGATCTGAAACATACAAGATGTGTGCTAAGGTTCTCTATGCTTGTTGCCAATACTTTCAACAAACCCAACATTTTCCATAAGCATCTGTCATTCAATTAATCATCGAAATCAGCAAAATCATTTGAAACAACATTGTGTTATTGATTGACGAGCAAAGGATACCTGCATTGTTGTTTCAAAACCACTTCAAATATGCTTTAAGGTTCAAACCTTTTAAGAAGGGAACTGAGCCCCACCACCAAGAAACCAACACCCTTGGAATGCTTAGAAGGAAAGTCATATACAGAGCAGAAATTACTCTGCTTGAACCAATGAAAACTGATTTCTTTAAAAAATTACTTGAGAAACCTACAATTAGATTTATTCTCCATCATGAGTGTAAAACACTATCTACAGTGAAATTTTCTTACCGCTGGCAAAAGTACAATATGTTAAACACATGAGACCATTGGAGACTGTAAAGAAGAGAGCGTTGGTCTTTCCTCACATGTAATAAGTGATAGGGCAAGAGGAAATGGCCTCAAACTGCATTAGGTGAAGTTGAGGTTAGACATTTGGAAAAACTTTGTTGTTGAAAGAGTTATCAGGCACTGAAACAGACTGTGCAGGAGGGGGCTGTATCACCATCCTGGGACATGTTTAAAAGTCGTGCAACTATGGAGCTCAAGGGACATGGATTAGCATTTGGCATTAGGTTAACGTTTAGACTCAATGATCCTAAAAGGTCTTTTCCAACTTAAACAATTCTAGGATTCTAGGATTCAATATTTAGTCTTTTAATAACCAAGCATAAAACTACAAGCAGCTCCTGCAGAGCAAATGGCATGAACTACAGAAAAGCATCACATTCTGAATATCTTCATATTTACTATGACACTTCATAAGCATTTTATTTTAGCTGTAGACATTGCCTAAAAAACAGATTAAATTATGATTATGCACATTTCATTCACACATTGGTGTTTCATGCTTTGGTCATGCTGCACCTCTAGCTGCTCAAAGGAAAATACTTGCCAACAGGTGATATTAGTGCTGTTTCTTTTGTCAATATAGCTAGTCGAGGATTTGATTTTTCTTTCTAATATCCTTTAGTACTATCTAGATTATACTGCTCTCCCTTGGGAAAAGAGAAAGCAAAAAATACCCCATTTGCCTGCAAGCATTTCTAAAATGTTACAATCTATCATTAATATAGCCGGTATCCCTAGATGTGCCACTTCAGAACACTGTCACACCATCTGACAGCTCTATACAACGCTTACATTTGTACAGTAATCATTTAGAAAATTATGGCAGAACAAATTGGCTTAAGTGTAGGACAAGCATGCCTTCCAATTCCCAGCACACTTCAAGAGTAATACTTGCAAAAATGCCAACTGATTAAAGTAACTTTGCACAGTAACAAGTTAATGAAGTCTTCTCAGCATGGATACCAAAGTACACACAGATTGGAACCACTGCACACAGATAAGAACTCTGCACAAAGCAAAGTTTTAAGGGAATTCACATGCAATCAGTATTAATTTTTAAGTGATATTGATCCATTTGCAAATTCTAAACCCCTAAGAGCCAGTAATGAGAGTGGAGTAAATGAGAATAATTTAAATTATCAGAGTACATTAAGGACAGACTCTCCTCACAAATGGTGGCAATAAAAGCAAGTTTAAGGCTAAGAAAGCAACATCTGCAGGATATAAATAAATTCCATCAGAAATTTCACCAAAGTTATTATTAGAAGTAGATAAAAATACAGAAGTATGCAATCCTGTAATCCAGGAGGAAGCAATTAGTGATCTGCTGTGCCGTTTAGATCCTAACACATCCATGGGTCTGGATGGGATTCATCCCAGGGTGCTTAAGGAGTTGGTACAAGAGCTAGCTAAGCTGCTCTCCATCATTTATCACTAGTCCTAAATAACTGAGGAGGTGCCAGGTGACTGCAGGTTGGCCAACGTGGTGCCAACAAAGAGAATCTGGGGAACTACAGGCCTGTCAGCCTGACCTCAGTGCCTGGCAAGGTTATGGAGCAGATTATCCTGAATGAAGGTTATGGAGCAGATTATCCTGAGTGCCACTGAGCGGCAGGTATAATGCAACCTGGGGATCACATACAGCCAGCATGGGTTTAGGAAAGAAAGGTCCTGTCTAACCAATCTGATCTCATTCTACGACTGGGTAAGATGCCAAACAGATGAGAAATCTGTGGACGTGGTTTACCTACACTTCGGCAAAATCTTCAACAAGGTCTCCCACAGCTTTCTCCTGGAAAAGCTTTCATGAGTGCACCCTCCACTGGGTTAAAAATTGGCTGGATGATCGGGCATAGAGAGTGATTGTGAATGATGTCACATCCAGTTGGTGTCCAGCAACCAGTAGTGTCCCCCAGGGATCAATGCTGGGCCCAGTTCTATTCAACATCTTTACTGATGAGCTGGATGTGGGGATTCAATCTACCCATAGTAAATTTGTGGATGACACCCAGTTGGGGTGGAGCACTGATCTGCTGTAGGGGAAGAAGATGCTGCAGAGAGATATGGACATGCTGGGTCAATGGGCAGAGGCCAACAGGATGAGGTTTAACAAGGCCAAGTGCAGGACCTTACATTTTGGCCACAATAACCCCATGCAATGCTACAGATTAAGGGATGAGTTGCTGGACAGTAGCCTGAGACGGACCTGGGAGTACTGACTGACAACCAGTTGAACATGAGGCAGCAGTGTGCCCAGGTGGCATAAAAGGCCAATGGCATCCTGGCTTGTATGCGGAATAGTATGGCTAGCAGACTGGGAATGTAATTCTCCCCCTGTACTGAGCACTGGTAAAGCCTCATCTCAAATACACTGTGTGCAGTTCTGGGCTCCTCACTTCATATTGAAGTGTTGGAGCAGATCCAGAGGAAAGCAAGAAGGATGGTGAAGGGGCTAGAAGGAAAGACTTATGAGGCTGAGGAAGCTAGGGTTGTTTAGCCTGGAGAGGAGGTGACTCAGGAAGGACCTTATCGCTCTCTATAACTGCCTGAAGGGAAGCTGTAGACATCTCCCATGCAACTAGAGATAGGGCAACTGGGCAGGGCCTGAAGCTGTGCTAGGGGAGGTTTAGGTTAGATGTTAGGAAGCACCTCCCCACGGAAAACATGATCAGACATTGGAATGGACTGCCAAGAGAGGAGGTGGAGTCCCCATCCATGAAGGCATTTAAGAAAAGACTGAAGGTGGCACTTAGTGCCATGGCCTAGCTGATTGTGGTGATGTTAGGTCATAGGCTGGACTTGATGATCTTAGGTCTTTTCTAGCCTCTATAATTGTGATTCTATAGTCATGCTGAATATGAAGCACTTAAAGAAGTAAAAGGAATTCCCTTTTTGTCCAAACTAATTTAAAAGAATTATTATTTTGCTTACAGTAAAAATGTTTAACTTAAAGGTTAAATAACTTCTTTCTGTATAAACTGCATATAAATCTGAGTTTACCTCCCAAAGTGCTTTAAAGTCCTTCTGCTCAATTCGAAGGAGCTCGCTGTATTCTCTGGTAACGATGGTTGCATGGCGAGGAGTGTTATCCAGAATGGACTCTCCAAAAGCCGTTCCTATTCCCAGAGTGCATATTGTCACAGCATCCTTTGAATTAAAAATAAAATGATATATGTTAGATATTCCAGGCTGTTTTAAGAGCCTTTATGTCACATATACTAATAGTGATACCTTACAATTCTCCAGCAATTTGCTTTATAAAAATGTAATTAAAAGTAACAACAACAAATATCTTTATGCTGATAAAACAACACAGAAAGCCTCAGTGTGGAAGCAGGTAATATTTCTGTTTACTATGACCATGAGACAAATTTCTGTCTGCAAAGCAGAGAACATGAGACACCTTTACCTTTGGAAAAAAGTTACAACCTCAGTTCCACTACCACTAAAAACCACAGTGATAATGACATCCTTTAGAAATGTCACAAGATAACCAGCATCAGAAATGAAATGTTGGAATATAAATTTGTGCCCTATAGAGACTACCAACCACCGTCATCAAAAAGAAAAATTTTCTGTATGTTGTCTCAGTAAACATAACTTCCAATTATAATATCCTCGGTTTTGTAATGCATTTCCCTATTATACAATGTCTGTGCACAACACAGTCATATAATTCAAACAACTCTTGGCCTTTCTTTTTGAAAAAGCCAGTACATCTCTGAATCGTTAATGGATATCTGATGATTAAGTATCAGACTACAAAAAAATTACAATAAAATCTTTTCATAAAGTGAAGGATCTCAAGAAAACTATTAAAAGTCCAAAACAACCTGGAATATTCACAATAGTAAAAAACATGAAGTAAAATCCACTTCAAAAGTATCTATGTGAGCACATGACACTTATGATGGAAAGATAGCTAAATCAATCCCATTTGGGCAGGAACTCCTCTGTAGGATTTCCAGTATAATGATAAGATATTGCAGACAAAAAAATTAGAGCGCTCTAAATTAAACAACTTGCTGAATCAAGATCTTTAAATACATGTTCTGTTTTAGGCACACAAGTTGCCATGTTCCTGAGCACAAGCTTGCAGCTGAACACTTAGACATACCTCTTTCTAAACTGCACCTTAAATGCCTGTCTTTTAAGTAATTACATTAAAAAAAAGTTAAACAACAGCATTAAAAACTTCAATTGATACAAACTGCATTTTACTGGGGAAATCACACACGCACACACAAATAGACGAATATATCAAGGAACATCTAATTTTACTTCATACAATATTAGAAATAATGTTTAATTGTAAATTTTACAACCAATGAAACACCTACCATAATAAAAACAGAACATTTTGTCATCCCATCCACTACATCCTTGTGTCTGATAATCCAGGACAGATGCATGACTTATTTCAGCATCATTTTCTGCATTTTAAGATTGCACTGTTTTCCTTTCATGCATCTAATAAGTGCTAATAGGCAAATGTTATTAAGATCAAGTTAGCAGCTTTATAATTGCATTACAAAGACAAATGGCCATAATAGTCCAGTTCCCTGAACCATAGCAAATTGCTTTTGCACAGATATTACCATATAAAATCATGTGTTCAGGAAAACAAAATCAATTATGTCTTAGAAAAGATCTAGGAAGAATTTACCATCAGGGAAAAAATTATCTTTAAATAGGGAACAGAAGACAAGAGAAAGATGTTGGTTAAGAAACCACCTTCTAAGATGACTTCTGATGAGGCAGCTGTTCAGCTTAAGAAATAAATTAACACTATGAAGTATTAAGTTAAAGAAAGGTCCAGGATTCAAACAACTAAAAATTCTTTCAGGTTTTTTCCCCAGCCATCACTGCCCTCCACAGAAATGCAGTTTCACAGCCAGCTAGGGAGAAAGCCCATCTATTTTCTTCAAGAAGATGGCAGATTTTTCTCTCTGTCCCTTGTTTATGCATCTCCAGCCTCACAGAGAATCTGGTGTCCATTTCCTATTACTCCTGTTAACCTTAGACTCCAGAATCTCCTGCTGTTCAGTGTAGACTTCAGGAGGATTGCTGGCAGCTCAAAAGTCAGCTTGCTGCTTCCCTCTGCAATACCAGCAGCAGCAGGGGGTTCTAGCTGCTGATCAGCAGCTAAAATTCACAGAGCTATTTAAAAGGCAGTATTAAAAACCTAAAAAGATGAGATTGTTTCTACTGCTATCTGTCCTCTGAACACACAAGCATGGCAGCATTTGAACGTGCATACAGCATGGCTGTTTGTGTTTCACTGACTCTCACATGCAGTCCAAGTCGTTAATCCTTCCCCCACCCACCCCAAATCTACAACATTACTGAATGTGAAAGACCATCCTATTGAAGAGAATCAGAAAAAGGCTCTGCCTTATTCCCTCCCATACAATCGCAAGGCACATCCCGCATGTCTCTGATTTAAAACACTTTTTCTAACCTGGCAAACACAAATTTTGCACTGTGTATCTGAAAAACGAATGAACAGAAAAACATGTACAAATGCTAGGTTGAAAGGGATTGGCAGTTTTCCTTGACATTTTGAGATTATAATGACATTGATGTAGTTAGCTAATCTTTCATTTCGTTTTCCCACACCTTATATCTTTTTCTCACCTCAGCACCCATCTCCCTCCAGGACTGAACACCATGTTTGATTTGGGGTCTGTAAAAGCTAGTATCTTGAAAAGTTTACTTATTATTGCTTTGATATAGACCAGTTTGTCCTCAACAAAAATTTCTTTTTAGAATACAGAAGCCAAAAGACTCATATGAAAGTTCAATGAAGTGATTTTCCTGTTCAGTTCCCTCCACTGGAGTGTGTTTGACATTCAGGGGGGAAATCCTTATCAAACTACATTTAATGATACCACATACATATCTTCTCACCCTAATATTGCAGTTTACCAACATATGTTAGGGCACACTCTCTACCAAGGGCAAGGCAAGTTGCTTAAGAAAGGCATCATGCTTCTAGAAAAACTATGACCAATTTATCTTCAAGTTCCTAATTAAAACACTTACAGATCAGATTAACTGTATTAACATATTCAGTATTTCCACGTCTTTCTATATGATCTTCTATAAGTTGCCTGCAATGCCTTGGACTTCTTCCTAGACTACCTAGTACTAGACAGAATTGAATTTATTTTTCTATATTAACTTTCAATAACCTAAGTTCAAAACCAAATTTAGTACAACCAGGACACTGAAGCTCAGCATGGGCTAGCACACCCTGCTGCTCCGCTGAGTACATTAGTCCAGCCAATCTCTGTGTTACAATGAATACAGCAGTTCTCAAACTAAAAAATTTAAAGCTAGCTTAGGCATATTTACACTACCCTACAGACTACAGTACAAAACTATGTCACGACTTCACATAAGTTGTCTCATCTAATGGCTACTTACATGTATACATAATGGCATTGTCACATAGAAAGCAATAGGGCAATAACTGTCCTCTTTAATTCTATTTCCTTGTTTCCACTTCGTCTGATCACATACCTCCTTTGTCCTCAGTTTCAAACAGCCACGAAAATCATCCCTTTCTTACACGGACATCTGAACCTCTTTCTTCACAGTCATTCTTCTCAGCAACCCCACTAACTTATTCGGCTTTTGATCCCCAGCCCTCAGCATCTTATGACAACCGACACTGCTGTACCATCCAAGCACCCACAGCTCCTCCTTCAAAGTTTTTCTTAAAAAGGCTAATTGTTTGTAAAGTCAATGCCCTGTGCTCAGTTTGGCCTGGTTTTTAAAAAAAATCAGCTGCCAAAACACAGGCAGGATGAACTAGCAATATCCCCCAGCACACACTGCGATTTAGCTGGCAGATTACAGCAAAACTGCTGACCAGATTGCTGTTTTGTCTTTACTCTCTTCATTTGTTCCTGTTTTATCAATAGGAATACAAAACTTACTCATTTGGAGTAAAAGGTTCTAAATACAATCCAGTAAAACACAGTGTTGCAGAATGTGACAAAGATATCACACCGATGCTTTTATCATAATACAATTATTCCCAGGTACCCTCTGTAACCTGTTCATTTTCAAAATAAAGTTCAATTAAAAACACAAGCTAGTCAGGGCTATTTTTAAGACACCACCAAACACAGAACACCTCTAAGAAGTACTTTTATAACTGTTTACCTTGGGTAGATAACAAGTTACAAATAAAAAATGAATTCAGAAAACGTTGATAGCTGAAGGTAAAGACCTTCTAAACAGGCTGTGTTATCAGTTTCTTTTAAAGCCTTTTTGTGACTTTTAAGAAGAATGTTTATCAAGGTACTACAATAAGTTGAGGCAAAATCAAAACAGTTCATTACACTTACCTCTGCAATTCACAGTGTGACATTTTTACCTCTTTAGTCTCTTGTTGAGCACCCATAAATTTCATAAATAATTTATGCAGAAAGTAGACCAGACACCACTCAGGATGTACATCCTGCCAGACTTCTGCACAGTGACCCATTTCAATAGCAATGAAATTACTGTCACGATGATCAGCAGCTAGCATATTTCACCTCTTCAGAGGAAAAGAACTAACAGTATCAGAGAAATCTGCTGTGGTCAAACTCTTTAGACCATGTGGGTTGCAAAGAACTGAAGTGGTTTTCTGATTAGCCATTTCTGTGAGGCTCAGAGCCTGCGTTCAGTTTGTTATGCGCTCTAACACTGCCCTCTTGTGACCAACCGCAATTTTGCAGCCACACACAAGTTTGCCAAACATACATGAGAGAGGTTTTTTATCTGTTAGATCCTAAAAAAGTGTTCTGGTTTTATTATAATACTTAAGAGGAAGGATTCCATGTACTGCTTTATCACAACAGCACATAGTAGATAACGTGAATGCTCCTGTTTATATGAATTCCCAACTTGATCCTAATTAGTATTAATGATGTTTTCTGTGAGAAATCCCAGGTGTCTGCATGAGGAAGCTAATATGCAGCAACAACGTGCATGAATTAATACTTTATTAGCTACACTGAAATCTTTATCCACTTAGATATGACTTCTAGTGCAAGACATGTAACTATATACATTTGCAGAGACAAAGGCCATTAAGACAATCTCATTAAGCATCAATAACATTCTGCACTCCGGGGTTCTGTCCGGCGGCAGATGAAGAGAGAGCTGAGAGTTTGTGGGAGCAGATCAAGGGGCAGGCTGGCATGGGTGACACTATCATGGGTGCCTATTACAGGCCACCAGATCAGAATGAGGAAGTTGATGAGGTCTTCTACAAGCACCTGACAATAGCCTCACAGCTACAGGCTCTGGTTCTCATGGGGGATTTTAACTACCCTGATATTTGCTGGAAGACCTACTCAGCCAGCCATCCCCAGGCCAGGAGGTTCCTCCAGTGCACTGGGGACAATTTCCTCATGCAAATGGTAGAGGAGCCCATGAGGAGAGGAGCTCTGCTGGATC
>VZRI01005138.1:0-21477 GCA_013397515.1 Upupa epops | reverse complement strand
TTGTGTTGTGCTTCAAAGAAATGATCTCTGAATGATGACCAGCTTTCTTGGGCCCCTTTACCTGCCAGTACCCTGTCCCATGGGATTTCCCCCAGCAATTGCTTGAAACAGCCAAAGTTGGCCCTCCTGAAGTCCAGGGCTGTGATTCTGCTAGGTATTCTGTTCCTACTAGATGAGACCCTGATCTCCACCATCTCATGGTCACTGCAACCAAGGTTGCCCTCAACCTTCACTGCTTCAACCTGACCCTCCTTGTTAATGAGGACAAGATCCAGCAGCGCTCTTCTCCTAGTGGGCTCCTCCACCATTTGCATCAGGAAATCAATGCACTGGAAGAACCTTCAGGGCTGTGGGGGGATGGCTGGCTGAGTAGGTCTTCCAGTATCAGGGTAATTCCAGTATCAGGGTACAAGAACCAGGACCTGTAGCTGTGAGGCTGCTGTCAGCTGCCTGTAGAAGACTTCATCAACTTCCCCATTCTGATCTGGTGGCCTGTAATAGACACCCATGACAGTGTCACCCATGCCAGCCTGCACTCAAAAACTCTCAACTCTCTCTTCATCTGCCCCTGGACAGAACTCAAGACATTCTAGTTGCTCTCTCATGTGAAGAGCAACTCCACCACCTTGCCTTGCTGATCTGTCTCTCCTGACAAGGACACAGCCATCCATGACCACATTGCAGTCATGTGAACTGTCCCCACCAGGTCTGTGTAATTGCCACCAGATCATAATCACCTGACTGGACACAGATTTCTAACTCCTCCTGCTTATTCCCCCTGCTGTGTGCATTGCTGAACAGGCACTTTACGGAGCAAGCTGAACGCTCTGATTTCACCCTAGGACAGCAAGAGGCCCCCTGTTTTTCATTAAGACCAAAGCTCTGTCCAACTGGTGTGCTCCCATCAAGTATCCCAGTCATTATTAAAGAACTCAAAGCCATGCCTGTAACACCAGTCCTGTAGCCAGATATTGATGGACTGAGACCTTCTATTCCAGCCCATGTCCCCACTCCAAAGCGGAAGTAGTGAAGAAAACACAATTTGTGCCCCAGACTCTTTTACCAAATGTCCCAAGTCCTTGTAGTCCCTCTTCATTCCCTTCAGGCTATGGAATACAGTAACAAACATTCTTTAGCTGTGTTGAGATGTGCAATTAGCTGAGGTAATATGGCTTGTTCCACAATCAAAAGATGTAGAGTTGCATAAAATGTTTTCCTTTTACTGTGAATAATTTCGTGTCTGGCAACATTTTTATGGAAAACCCTTCAAATAAAGGATCTACTTAAAGTCTGCTTTCTGCTTTACTTAAGGACTTCTACTAAGGTCACAGAGATTCTCTCTTGTGTAAGAAAAAATAACATCCACCTCTGACAAGACAGCAAGAAAAATGTCAAAGATTTAAAAAAAAACACCCCACCCCCCCAAACCCAAAAAATTAAAAAAGCCGAAGATCTTCACCTATAACTGCTAACACTGGTACTATGATATTTTTGCAGATTCTGTTTCTAATTTCTATAAAGAAAAGTCCTGACATAAGCACTGAAAGTACTCGTAGTAGTTATACATCTACTGGCCTTTTTTTTGGAAGATATTTGCAGTCTGAAGAACAAATTCCCCATTAAGAGTTCTACACTTTTACATTGAAATTCCTTGTAAAACCAAAGCAAGTATTCTACTGCTGAAGCCACTGTTCCACAATCTAGTAAGACTATGAAACAGCTTGTCATAGTATAAACAGTTCTATCAGATCAAGTAATCATTAAGACTGAATGCTTAGTACAGACATAAAGCTTTATGATGAACATATATATTACTTCTTTTTCCTGTAAAGGGCATTTTTCCAAATGTAGGTTTTGTCTTTCATAGCCAGATACAGGAAAAAGCCCAAACCCCAAAACCAAAACAGATTAGGTGCTTAAATGTCTCCATATTTCTTTTAGAAAAAAGAGTTAAGTGACATAAGAAGTTAATTCAAAAGAATGTTGCATCATCAGAGCAATATTAGAGAGTAAGATTGTTTAATTCATTTATTCTGAGAGCTCTAATGCTTACTATAAGCTAAAAAAATAACACGGCATCTATTTACTCTCACAGGAACAAAATGTACAGAAACAGGAATGGTTACAAGTGAGGGCTGTTGTTCCTTAAGCTGTTGTTGAAAATGGTGTGATTTCTTAGACTAGTGATGTGTTAAAATCACAGTTCTCTGACCTGTTGTAGATAAACCAGCAGAACTTGAGGCATACCAAAGATTTATAATGGAGCTTTCTGTCTTGGTATATTAGAACTGGACAGTTTTTAACATCCAGAGGCAGTTCTTTCCCCTGCTAACGCACACATATTGTTCAACCAACATTACATGTAAAAGGAACAATTTTATGTTAGTGGAAACATAAGCATCCTTTTTTTATCACGTTAATCTATTTGTGGATCTCTTCTCAGGTAATCAGATAAACCAAAGCTCCAATTACACATCTTACTGTTCTTGCACAAGTAAAATGAAAATATACTTAACTGCTAGGGTTAAACTTTAATTTCTTCATCTATTAACACTAAATGGAATGTATCAAGAAACTTGAAAAATCATCTTACCTGAATTGGATCTTGTGTCAGTCTCATGGGCCCAATCTGTACTTCTGCAGTGGAAGCCTGCAAAAAAAATAATATAGGTATTTCTTTCTTCCAGTCTTGTTCTTAACAAGATAGTGTTTTACATGCAAGAATGAAAGATCAAACAGAATCATGGAAGACTCTCAATGGCAGGCTGGTATGCATGTAGTTAAATAAATGGGTCTTTGAACCCTTAAAATATTGTTCCCCTGTAATGCATGTGTCCGCTATCTGTCAAGGCTTTACCCTGAAACTAAATGAACCAACTCATTTAGATAATGAGCCAATGGGCTAAAACGAAACCAAAATAAGGAGGGCTCAGAAACCAAATTGCTGTCAAAAAATGAAACTAATGCAACTTGGGGGGAAAAAAAAGCACATTTAATTCACCCCACACAAAAGCCCCACAAAAAGACATACAGAAATTAGTCCTGTGTTCTTACATAACTGGGCCAAACGGCAATCTCCAGTCCCACAGATGGAGGAGACTTCCAGCAGTTCTTGCTCTTTCTGAAAACATGGAGTCCAGTCAGCCCTTGCACACGTGTCAGAGGGCCTTTTAGAGACCAGTTCCCTGGTCCATGTTTCTAAGCCACTCCTCCATTTCCAAAAAGTCAATTTTTATGGCCACAAACAAGGGAAAGAATTCTCTAGTTCAGCAAACAAAGAAACTCAAATGAAACCTTCCTTCCACTGATCCTTGAGGTACCACTGTCTTTGCATTCACCACATTCCCTGAGCAAGGTGATCGCCATGCCTAGCTCAGTATCATGCATCATCTCCAATTAACACACAAAAGTGAAGTAGAGAAGGACCCAGAAACCCAAAGGTAGAAGATCCCACCCATCATTCCAGTTCGACAGAGCTGAAAAAAATGTCACAAGTTGCCACAGCAACTTCCCAATGTTCTCAGACCAAGACACCTACTCAACTTTCAAACTATGACAGTATGGAGGATTGTTTGCAAGGTAACATTCTCAAAAGGGCAGATTCTCTGCCTTCCTGATACTAGTGTCTCCTGTAGGTGTGTTAAAGCTACTATCCTAATCTGAATAAAACCTTAATTCTAGGCAGATTTTCAGGGCCTTTCCCTGACACACAGGAATCTTAGAGCCTTATTTATGCAGCACTTTGCTCTGTAGTGGCTTGTTAGTTTGAGCTTTGGTCCAGGTATTTCCTTATTTTTAAATTCAGTATTTTCAAAAGAGTATTTATAAAATTCAAAATGGATTCAGTTACCAGTAATACAAATTCTTTCTTTAGAGAATACAATTCTGTCTTAAGTATCAGTACCCATTCCTGTATGTGAGGCAGCAGTATTATGCATACCTTAAACCGACAAGTTGGACTTTAATGCACTACTGATCATTGATTCCTCTTGGGTCAATAACGTATGTCAGAAGGTGGTAGCAGGCCACCTCCAAAAGATTGAACTATGAACCCTGCTACTATTCTTCAAAACAAAACAAAAAAAATGCTTGCAATATAAATGTTGTTAACCTCTCTTTTTCTCACACAAAACGTTTGCTTCCTATTTTTTGAGCTTCTGTAAGAAGAGCTTCAGATTGTAACATATTGTCACTAAGTATATGGAAATAGAAATTAAATTCAACAACCATTATCATCCATGAGTTATGAGTAGGACTAGAGAAACCTGAAAGCTCCCAGTCCCTCTTCCCCTCACCACAAAAAACCAAAAAACCAATAAAATAAAGGCAGCACATTCACCCTGCAATAATATACAGTATCACAATATCACAGTAATGATGAGGCTGGAAAAGACCTTAAAGATCATCCAGTCCAACCTAAAACCAACCAAGTAAACCGAAATACCTGACATCTAGATCATGCCCCTCAGCACTTCACCCAGCCTAACCTCCCTCTCCCTGCTGGCCACACCATTCCTGATACAGGCCAAGATGCCATTAGCCCTCTTGGCCGTCTGGGCACATTGCTGACTCATGCTAAGTTTACTGTCCACCAATACCCCCAAGTCTCTTTCTACCTGAGTACTCTCTAAGATCTCCAAACTCTTACGTACAGTTTTTATTATGATTCATTTTGATTTAAAAAAAATACATTTTAAACTAGTCCATTACACACATCTGTAAAAATACACAACAGACTTGGGTCAGCATCAGTGCAAAAGCTTGTTTTTAAATAATGAACAGCTAAGACTGTCCTAGAAGCTATTGGTCAAGAGCCTAGGATCCCTCACAAAAGACAGCTAGGACACAGACATTTATTTTATTACCAATTTATTAGTGCTACCAGGGAACTGACATCCCTAAATTATGCCTTCCAATTTCACAGAACTTCCAGCTTTAATTACTCTGTTTTATCAAAGATGGAATAACTGTGCCAAAATACAGGTCCACATAGGCAAGTCAGACAATCCTTTTACAGATACTACCATAGGGTAGCCACAACTTTTACTCTTGGTATTTTTAAAACAGCAACAGAAATACCATGCAACTGTGACTCGGGGTTTCTCTCCCTGTTGCTTCTGTATCAGCCTGCATAGAAAAACTTAAAAATCAAGGTCTCTTTCTCCACCTCTCTCCCAGTTTCAGGGTGTTTGAAACTTTGGTAACAGTAGGAAAGCCTCATGAGGATTACAAATGTACATGATGATGGTGAACTTCCCCAGCACTGCTCTATGCAGACCTGATAAGGTCAGAAACAGACAGGAACAGACAGTATTTCTGAAAGATTTGCCATATATGACCTTTAAGTTGCTCAATTTTGTGACTTAGACAATTAATGGATTAAGACTCGTAATAAGCCTGAACATAGGTTCTTCTCATCAGATATAGCAAGAAGTTTCTGAAATCCTCCTCCATGAACCTGGAGTTCTGTGTTTTGTTTTACAAGCTGACTCTAGCCCTTGGACTTAAATGCCCAGACTGCTCTGTGTGCAAGTAACTGTCTCATTTTCTGTTTTAAAACACAGCTAGAGTGGGCAATAAGAAAAATGAGCTGATTGCTCTACTTTCACAAATGTACTACAGATCTCTTCTTGGCATGGAGGAACTAATTACAAATCTTCTGAACTACATGAAGAATCTGACCATGTGCATGTTGTATATTAGTGGTACCATGAATACCTCTGCTCATTTTCTGACTTTAGTGAATATCTCTTGGTTGATTTGGTTGATAATTTCTCATTTGAATAAATCTCTCATTATTTGATTGACTATCAGGAAGGAGTGCTAACAGACCTGCAACCTAAATTAATTAGTAGCTTGTCACAAACTTTTCTGGTAAACATGTAGGGACAAGCCTGGTTCTAAAAAGCTCATTGAGAAAGCCCTTGCTTTAGTGACCAGATTAAAAGACACAGGGTTGGAAGGAAACAAACCACAAATAAACTAACCTCAGAGATTAAGAACCTCTTGATATTTTGAAGTGTCCAACATTATTTCCATTCTAATATCCTAGGCAATCATTACTGGATACCAGTTATTAATTAAAGAATTAAAGTCAGTGTTACTTTCTTAAGTTCTCACATGAATCAGAGAACTACCATTAGGTAAAATGTACTTACGACTTCATTGAAGTGCCACTCTGATGCATCCCTTCCCTCATCACTGTAGTATATTTTCAGATGGCTGTCCCTTTCGTATTTCAAGCAGGTTTTTTTGTATTATTTGGGTACTTTTCTACTCGATTCTTACTGTATTACTGCATTGGATGGATGGCCATATCCTAAGAGTACTAATCAAGGGCTTGATGTCCAGATAAAAAAGAGNTGTGTTCCAGCTTGCACCCATTGTCCCTTGTCCTGTCACCAGATGACACTGAGAAGAGCCTGGCTCCATCCTCCTGACACCCACCCCCCCACATATTTATAGACATTAATGAGATCACCCCTTAGCCTCCTCTTTTCCAAGCTCAAGAGACCCAGCTTCCTCAGCCTTTCATAATATCATCCAGAGGGACCTGAACAAGCCAGAGAAGTGGTCCCAGACAAACCTTATAAGGGTCCTGCACCTGGGCAAGCAGATGTATCAATAGAGGCTGGGGGAAGAAATGCTTGAAAGCAGCCCTGTGAAAAAAGACCTGGGGTACTAGTTGATTAAAAGCTGAATGTAAGTCACCAAATGTGCAATTGCTGCCTAGAAAGCCAACTATGTCCTGGGCTGTCACAAAAGAAGTGTGGCCAGCAGATTGAGAGCCATGATTCTGTCCCTCTGCTCTGCCCTAGTGAGACCTCACCTTGAGTACTGTGTCCCCAGTAGAGTACTATGAAGCCCCCTGATTCAAGAAGGATGTGGACCTGTTGGAGTGGGTCCAGAGGAGGGCTGGAGCACCTCTCTTATGAGGACAGGCTGAGAGAGTTGGAGTTGTTCAGCCTGAAGACAAAAAGTCTTCAGAGACTTTGTAATGACTTTCTAATACCTGAAAGGGCCTATCTGAAGGCTGGGGAAGTACTATTCATTACAGAGTGTAAAGATAGGATGAGGGGTCATGGTTTTAAGCTGGAAAAGGGTAGATTTAGGTTGGACATTAGGAAAAAGTTCTTCAGTATGAGGGTGGTGGATCACTGGCTCAGGTTGCCTAAGTAAGTTGTGGAGGCTCCATCCCTGGGGCTCTGAGCAATCTATTCTAGTTAGAGATGCCCCTGCTTGTTATAGGGGGGTTGGACTAAATGACCTTTGGGAGGTCCCTTCTAAACCAATACATTCTATGATTCTCTTAGCTCCATGTCCCCATCTGTGTGGTCTATCTGTATTTCCCTTCAGTTCAATTTTCCCCATCTATATTGCTGGTGAGGATTGACACCTCAGTCCATACTTTGGTGATTAACATAAAATTCTCTCCTTTATTTTTCTGGGCAAACCACAGTCCTGAAAATGATTACAGCCATGTGTGACCTCAACACAGGTCTTAGCCTTGCTTGAATCCCCTCTTGTAACTCCAATCCCACAGCTGTTGTCCACCATCCTTGGCCTGGAGCTGGTGCCATGGTCCTCTTTCACCGTTCAGCAATGTTGTACACCACTATTTCTCTCCTTTTCTTCATTCTGTCTAAGCAGAACTACATAACAATCTTTCTTCTCTTGTTTTACTTGTTTGGTTTTTTTGGTGTCAGTTCTAGTCTATTCAACCCCCACTGGCATTTTTATGTAGTTTAACACTTGGCTACTTTCTCTGTTTGGAGAGTCCTCATGCCTCTTTGCCAACTCTAACTCTTGAAGGGAGTATTACTAGCAGTTAGTGCCTATAAAAGAAGTGACATATATATAGGAGATATAGGATATATAGGAGAAAACTAAAAAGCTCTTTTCATCTCTGACTCAAGAAACCCCTAAATAATAAACAGTCCAAGGCTGGAAGAATAAATGTGAGATCATTATCTGCTACTTCTGATGGAACTTGATCCTGAGCTAGATTACTTTTAGCTTGACATCCGTGGCTTTTTTCTGATCCATTCAGTTAACTGGCTGCTTCTGTTTGTTCTCACCACCCATCAGTACAGTGTTTCACCTTTGCAACCTCTGTTGTCAGGGTTTGACTTTTTATTCTCCCCAGGCTGTGGCTTTGAGTTGACTTGTGCTTCTGCTTTTCAGCTGCTTGTATCTTGCACTTCCCTGACTCCCACTAGAGAGATGCCAACTCACTCTGTACCACAGGTTGCTCGCCTTGTGACAGCCAGCTGCCACATTTCCAAGGAGTCCACAGGAGCATTAAACAGCTTGATAGCTGAGCTCTAAGATTAATGTAAGTTCAAGCTTCTTTATTAACTGAAAATAATGATCAAACACATGTAATTTTAAATAAATGAGCCTTTCTCATTGTTGCTGACACTGCAGAATCAGCAAGCATTCCTTACAGAAGCTTGACCCATTGGATCCACAGAAGCTGGTTAAAACATATGCATACATAAAACTAGCCTGTTCATTGTACGTATGACATACATGTATTACATGTATGGCACAAGCTTTGTATAAGTCAGATATTTTAAAAACCAGCCAGTAGAAGCTTTCTGTGGGGTGGCTGGGCTCAAGCAAACCTTCAATGCATGAGTAGCATTTACACAGACTTCCACTTGTAATGGGTGTGCAGCAACACTATGTCAGAGACTGCTTCTCCCTGCAGCTGCTGAGACAGGGGCCACCACCACCATCCCAGCCCCCACCAGTACAGCAAGAGGCTGAAGAAGGTGGTGGATGGCTCCAAAGTGGCTGCAGAGTCAGTGAGCTCATCCCCACAGCAATGTCCACTTCCAAGGAGTGCAAGGGGTTTTCCCTCACTGTGCTCAAGAGGGAAGCAGCTTCAGCATGGAGAACACCCACACCAATCTGTGGCTCAGGAGCCTCATCAACAAAGGCATGCTGATGCAGACCATCTTCTGAAGAGCCATTAGGTAGTCATTAGATGTTGCTCAAGCAATCACATCCCAGTCTGTAATGACAAGAAAGTTATTAAAATTTATAGACTGGCCAAGAGCTTTAACTTATTGACTACGTAAGAGAAATATCAGCTACCAGGCCTGTTTTATTTCACTCCTTTCTCCTATCTGTAGTATTAAAGTTCAGACCAAATTGTCACTTCTATTTTTTAAAAACATGCAAACAAATTCGATTTTGAAAGACTTTAAAAAGTGAACACTGAACAGATATCATGGACTGCTCCAGAGACAGGAAATACAGCAAGTTAAAACTTTATTACCTCTTTGAGAAACATAGGCTTCCACATTCTATAATCCAGGAGCACACAAATAAAAATGCAGACTCACACCACAAGCAACAACGCAACATTTTTAGACCTGTGGGGGAAAAAACCTGTGGAATGCATGCCCCAAGGACAACAAGACTATTTTGAATACAGAAGTTTATCTGAAAGTATATTTATCTGTTAGCTTGCAAATTTCATTTCACATATTTGTCAATTTCCCTGTAGTGTGGCGAAGCCTGGGGAAAACAAGCTTGCCTGGAGTCTTTTTTCCCTCTTGTCCGGCAGGTAAACTGCCTCTCTCCTTTCTATGAGCCAAAGACAGAAAAGGAGAAAGACGTCCCTTCTGATCCCTAATGATTCCATGATTCTATAAAAGCAAAGAAACTTCACAAGTTGTGGCTGCAGAGTCACCATGAGGGCTGAGAAGACTATCACTGCAGAGTTTCTCCCATGCTAAGGCAAAAGTGCGAGGCCTGTAGCCAGCAGTGTACCCTGGGGCCAAAGCTGGATCCAATGTTTTTCAACACCTCCATTAGTTAACTGCATGCTAAAGCTGTACCCCACCTGCATTACTGGGAGGCCTGTTGCCGGGCTGAGAGGGAGCCCCAAGACCCCTCCAATGTCATCAGGGGACACTGCTCTTCAGCAGCTGCAGGTTCTGGTCCAGTGTCTTTGGTCCAGGGCTTCTCTGAGTGCACATGCACAGTGTGCAAGCTGCAGCAGAACTGTAGACCTTAACCTGAAGTGCTGACTTTGGGCAAAGGCTTGTCTGATAGGGGTACTGCAGGCCCTGTATGGCAGTGATGCCATGACTGTGGGCATCAGAGAAATTTCTGGCCTCCTGGCCACTACCCTCCATGCCCCCCACCCCCAAGCAGACACTCACTTCCTCTCTTCCACCACTTTCTGGGGCTTTCTTTGCTTTTTCCATTCCTGGTACCAAGACAGAGCAGGTGCTTTGAACATCTCTCTTGGCAGTATGTGGCACCAGGTGCTGTGGAGGCACCAGAGCTGAGCAGCTCAATCATGACAGCCACCACAAGCCAGTTGCAGCAGGCAGGGTACTGGGAACCAGCAGCAGATGACCAGTTATCTATCTGCCTGAGGAAGATGGGCAACCCAACTATCAAGATTTGAATAACAACAAGCAAGATGGCTCAGCCCGGCCAAGCCCCTTGACGGTCATCCAGCTCACCTAATCTGAAGACCTGCAAAGCTGAGTGTCTCGGACAGAGACCATGCTGACAGACCTGTCCCTGCTGAGCTGACCTGACCTGAACATCGGCACCCTGTCAACCTTCTGTCACGGTTCTAGAGCTTTTCTCTAACCCTGCTCTACAACAGCAACCAAACTTGTTCATGCCAAAGCCCCATGACTTTGCCTGGGGAGAGGAGAAGGTTACTCTTTTTTTCCCAGGACAGGATGCTTGCTTCCTGGAGCAAGAACTGCTGGAAGTTTTGTCCCTTTGAGGGGTTAGGAGATTACAGTTTTGCCCAGTTATGTAAGAACATGGGATTAATCTCTGTATGTCTTCATGTGGGGCTTTTATGTGGGATTGGGATGAATTAAATGTGTCTTTGTTTTTCTCCAAACAGAGTTAGTTTCATTTTATTTGACAGCAATTTATCAGTCATTTCTGAACCCGCCTTGTTTTGTTTTTGTTTCAGTCCATTAACTCATTTAGTAAATGAATTGGTTAATCTAGTCTCAGGATAAAACCCTTGACACCCTGTTACCCAGAACATGGAACAGCCTGAGGTACTCAATGGGTTTTTTGCCTCAGTCTTCACTGTCATAGGACCTCAAAGTTCCTACCCCCACCACATGGCCTCAGGTAGGGATATGTCCTACTAAATTAGCTTATTCAAAACTCCCTCAAATCTGGCCTTGAACACCTCCAGTAAGAGGGCACCCACAACTTCCCTGCGCAACCTGTTAACAGTGTCTCAACACCCTCAATTTCTCTCAATTGAGAAATTTCTATCAAAATCCTCCCTCTTTCAGTTTGAACTGGTATCCTTCATTCTGTCACTACAAGTTCTTGTAAAAAGGCCTCCCCAGCTTTCTTGTAGGCCATCTTCACTGAAAGGACAGCTAGGTGCTACATACAGAGCCTTTTCTTATCCAGGTAGAACAATCCCAATTCCCTCACAACAAGTTGTTCCAGTCTCATGATAATGTTTGGGGCTCTCCTCTGGACCAAGAGGTCCATGTCTTTTATCACTCATTCTTTCACACTGCCAGACAGTGTTTGCTTCTCCATTCTTTTTCAAATAATTGAACCTCCAGACAGGTAGCTGAAGCCAACTAGTTTGTATTATTATTAAAATTCTATCATCCACAAGTTATGTTTTCAAATTATAGCGAGGAACTCGATTAAAAAGACAGAAATTTATACCAAACAAAACCTAAACCTCGCAAGTCTAAATTGCAAATACACAGTCCAACTACTAATAAAATCTTCCCACATTTTCAGGGTAACAAGTACATAGGTGCACTTTTCCCATTACAGTCAAAATTTACTCTAAGATCCAAAAATAACTTTGACCTATATTTAAATGCTAACTAGCTTGCTGTTGATCTTTTTTATCAGAAACCCACAGATACAAGGATTATTGCTGGAGCAGACCACAACATCTCAAATATCACAAGTGTTGTATCCAGTAACAAAGCCTCCAGCTCAACACCACTTGTTACTGTAGAGCTACTAATGATCAACCTAGAAGTCTATGCCATGTCTCATGTTAAACCATGCAGACAAAAACAATCAAAAGCAAATTTTCTAAGTAAACAACTCAGAGGCTCTCATGTTGATTGCATAATTCATTATTGCATTTCATTGAGCTTCATTTTCTATTTTTATTTTGACAACGCCACTGAAGTTAACACGGCCATCTGCAGTAACACGTGAATCTAAGACTGCAATACTGATATCTGGATGTGATCTTTTGGAATGTACACAGTCCCTTGCCCACTGGTGAGTCACCTAACAGATCTTTAGGTAATATCTATAGATATTACAGCATTTTCACCCTCTGTATTTTGTCATTTGAGACTTAAGTGTTTATGAAACTTGTCTTATCTATGTAGTTTATAAATCTCAGCTGCAAAGATCATCTCTGAGTTTTATAATATCTCATATAAAAGGGCACCTAGGCTGGCTGATCCCGTAAGACCTATCCATGTATAGGCAAGGAATGAGGAAAAACAGAAGTGGTTATTTTTACAAGGTGGGTATAGCAGCACATATGAAGTGGCTAGAGTAAGGTAAGGGGAAGCTCTGACGCAGACGAACAGAGTAGAATGTGCTAGACATACCAGAGTTATTCAGATCTTTCCTGTATAAATGAACTTCCATACATAAGAATTCAAACCAGAAGTTCTGCCCCCAATTGCAGTATTAACTGCCACACTACCTCTCCCCAAAGAATAGTAGTAACTGCCTATTTTCAATGCACCTCATATTGCATAAGCTAACACGCGTAAGCACAAGCTGTACACCACAACTTCAGCTTGTGGACCTATTTTATGAACCTAATTTTATGAACAACATCACTAGACATCACTAGAGGCCCTCCAAAGTGGCTTCTTGTACAGTTAAAAGTAGCATAGCCCAAATGCTCAGCATTTTCCAGAATTAAGCAACAGGACTATGTAAGTGTCATGAATTGTAGGATGTTAATCTCATCTTCAGGAAATCACATGGACAGTAGGACACTTTTTAACTACGTTTACCTAGACATCCTGCCTCTGGAAGTCATGAAAGATTCTAGACTCAGTATCACATACAGATCCATTGAAGATCTGCTAGTGCATAAACCATTCATAATCAAACATACAGAAGTGCAAAAGATTACAACAGAAAAATTCATTGCTGGAGTTCCCTGTTACAGATCTCTCATATATCTCTTCATATCACAGCCGTCTTTGGATAGGCTCTGCAGAGAAATATGTTGTATTTCCTCTTAATATTGTACTTACCCATTACTACATTTATTCACAAGTGCATACACAGTAAAGAAAACAGTAACATTTCTTGCTGAGTCACATCCAGTTTTCAAAGAAGTTGAGAAGTATTTGATTGCCATAAGCTGCATAAAGTGAGCTGCCAAGAGAACATGAGAAGTGATCTAAGCAGTCATAGACTCCCTATATTGGAACTCATGCTAGTAATTTGTGCCAGAGTTCTGTGGAAGAGTAAAGATGTCAAGCTATATTCAAAGAGAAGATGCAATGCAGTATCATTTTACTGAATCTTCCTGGGTCACTGAAACAAGAAAACTAATAAAAACATAAAATAGAATACAGAAAAAAGTGATTTTTCTAAAGAAAGGAAACCTAATAAACCTGTCCTGTTCAAGACTGCTGAAAAGCATTTGTTGGGATCCCACTAGCAAAGCTATTAAACTGCAGAAAATGAAAGGAACAACAGAACTGCAAAGCAGATAGCACAAAAGAGAACCTTTGGGGCCAGGAGTCTTAGAAATGGGCTGAAAATCAATCAGTATGAACTGCCACACCGTGTACCTATGTATGTTACTGTACATTAGGAACTTCTTCGCTGAATACAAGAGGCAAAAACAGGGATGACACGTTTGGACTCCTGTTAGTGAAGTCAGAGAGGACTGAAAGTAAACTTTTTCAAGGCTTTGATGAAATTAAAGCAGAGCTGCTGCTGTGGCTGCCCGGCTCCTGGCTACCGCGGACATTTTCCAGCCGCTCCCTGCTGCCTCCTGCCTGCTGCGGTCTTCTGTCTGCACCCGCACCAAGGAAAAGAGAGCCACATCCACAGCTGCAGGAGGACTCAGCCACCACCCTCTCTAACAGGGTGTCAGGTTGACTCTGTCGGGATCCCTAGAACTTTCTTTTGTCTGGTTGTTTGGGTGTACTGTTGGTGTTTCTTAGTGTTCTTAATAAAGAATTGTTGTTCCTTTTCCCAAATCTTTTGCCTGAAAGCCCCTTAAATTGCAAAATTATAGTATTCTGGAGGGAGGGGGTTGACAGTCTCCATTCCAAGGGAGACTGCAGCTTTCCCTAACCGATACCTGTCTTGCCAAACCGAGACAGACAATATAGATCACTGTGGGGAAATACCACTTCTCCTTTTTTGACCTTTATGGTGACACGGAGCTAAACAACTGCTCTATATTTAGCTGTCAGACAGAGGTTATAACCATCCTGAGGCAGTTTTAGTCTTCTTTTGAGTGCTACAATCCTGTGGAAACGTAAAGTCAAACTAGTGCTCTGTTTTTCCCAGTCAAGCTGGACGGTCCTACTTGTGCACTTCAATATTTTGCCAAGTCAGGCTTCAATGAAAGCCACAATTGCAAACTCATAACAACAGGTGCAACTAGGTCAGATCAAGCCACGATATGAACATAATGTCTCTGGGAATGATGGGATAATACATACAAGACTAGGAGTAACGTGTGGTAGATCCATTCCCCACCACGGGCCTTGGCGATTTCCAACACACACAGAAGCAAGTTTTGATGTATTAATCCTCAAATTAAGAGAAGCTGAAAATGTGCCATACTCCCTTAAAAAGTGTAAATATTCAGTGTAAGCCTGAACTCAATGTTTCAGAAGTTTCTTTTGTTTACACTCCTCTTGCAGCTGTCAGTGAAGCGGTACATGTATTTGCAGATAAAGTTCTCGCATGAATATTCTCATGAAATACCTTTGCTTTGAATGGCATTTATATTTTTCACTTTATGAAAGCAGCCCCAGAAAGACCCTTTACTAAAACACAATTTTTAACAAGTCATTCTACAGTAATTTTTTATAATTTCAATCATGATACTTTAAATTATTCAGTCCTTCCTGCCACTTAAAATATAACTGTCTCATAATATCATAAACCAGCTAAGGAATAGGCATTTGAAAGTTTGCAGAGGACAGCTAAAAGGAGCTCTGCGCATGGTTCCCATTTTCCTCCAGAGTGGCATCGTCATTGCTGAAATGATAACTGTCCATCGAGCCATGAAGGAATCAACTGGACATTTGCACCTATTTTGTGACACCGAGACAATCTCTGTGATGAGTTACAGCAGGAACTCTCTCTGCAGCCAGCTGTGTTTGGGGATGCAAAAGCTACATCCTTACAGACATGTCAAAATATGGTTTACAGAAGTATAAAACAGACTTGGCCTTTATCAAATCAGAAAAAAAGAGTTTACCCTATTTCTATAGGTAATAAAATTTACAGATATTTTAGTTATCAATCATGTTATCACATTAAGAAAGTGAAAATGTGTTAGAACATAAACCTTACCTATGCTCATAGCACATAAGAACTACTCCTCCACTTCTCATGTGTGCCACTTTTGAGTTTTGATTTGTTGCGTTACACACTTGCTATAAATTGCAATACTATGCACGTTCAAGTAACTAGGTTATTTTTCAACAAACATGGTCATTTCACTGCCCACCACTAACTACTTTATTATCCTTGCAAGACTAGTGAACATGCTGTGAATCTGCATAGAAACAGAATAAATACACTCTACTTGACAAGGATCTGTAAGTGACCTCTAGTGAAAAGACTAATAAAATGGAACAGCTGCAAGAGCACCAATGTTGTTTAAGAAGCCTTGCTTTAATGATTGTCTATGCTGCTGTTGAAAGGTATACTGCAGACTTTTGCATCTGAGTTATTACTTAGATGCGTACACCATGATGTGTCCATGAATTTTTATGTACAGTAGAACACACATGACAGACTGTCACTCACTTCACATTTCTGTTGCTGGCAATAAAGTTACATAAGTATTTTGTTCATGTTCTTCTTCATATGACTAAGTCTTCCATTAAAAGAAATATTACAACTGATTAACAGCCTATCTAAAACTTCACTTGGCTTCTTTTGAATGATTTGGACTCAAGTGCACAACAAGCCAGAAGCCTTATGTATTTTAAGATAGCTTGCTGAATTCTTAACATTATTGTTCTAGTTAATCTTTTACTTCAAAGGGAATTATTTTTAGTTTTCATGTGTGCACAGCAAACACATCTGCAGGCATTAAATAAAGACAGGAAAGGCAAAACATGTTACATGAATGATGTTATGGCTGATGGTGACTAAATAATAATGTCCTTTATTTTTCACCCCAAATTTTGATCCAATTGTGCAACCTCTGCCAAAGACAGAAAACACGTCATTGCAAAAAAGTGTGTCAAACATATTACCAAATGAGAAAGAAGAACAGCAGCAAGCACTACAGTCCTGTATGTGGAGCAAACCTTTGTAGGTTTGATTCAGTTGTGCAAAGTGACCTACTTGTCCTTTACAACAGTGCCACAACTGAGACACTTAGACACCTGGTCAGACTTCTTTTTACAAGGCTGGTTGTGTCTCAGCAAAACTATGAGATCTCAGTCCTACACTTCCAACCTTAAAAGTTTAAAAAATTGGCCTCTAGTTAAGTGTAGTCAGTGCAGCCAGCTGTCGAAGTACGCATTTTACCTTCCAATATGTGTTCTACAGCTGATGTTTCTGTAATAATTAGCCCTCAAGCTTTAGGAATTTGGTTTCAACATTTCTGTAGCTATCTTAATGGTAGCATGTCTTTGGACCTTCCAGCTGCAGCCTGGAGAAGGTATTGAAGTCATTGCCAGATGGAAAATTTCCAGCTGGATCCTCTCAGCCACTGGAAATTTTTCCTTTACAAGAAAAGCCTTCTGAAAAAGGAGTAAATCAAGTGGACATTTTCATAAAAATATAAACAGAATCTGAGATTAACTACAGTAAACTTGTGATTTACCTGAAACACCGTGGCAGAATTTTATCTTTGAAATAGTCTCAGATAAGCAGGGAATCAGATACCACTAAATTCCTATCACACGCAAGTCAAACTTCTGAGAAGATAAGCAGCGAAAGTATGGAAGGAGTTTAGAGAGGATGCATGGAGAGTATCTTTTCTGGTTTGCTCTTAGTTATATGATGGCCAAATTTAAGTCACACATCTGTGCCATGATTTTTTCTGTCCATGGCATACATGCTGGTGGCTGAAGAGATGATATGCCTACTGTCATCAGATATTCATCAGGTTTAATAATAACAGATAACACTGCCATAACGCAGGTAGAACTGCTCTTCTCCAGAGTGAGGAAGAACATAGCTGATCATCAAAGAATGAAGGGACTTGGCAGTTAAGTAGTCCACACATTTATGTATCCCGTTTTATCCCATTCTCAGCAATGTCAACATCTCTGTCCTACTCAAAGGGGGTAAAAAACTCACACAATAATCAAAACTGGAAGGGAAGGAATAATTCAAACTGCAGACATGAATACACCATGTATGCATACAAACATACAAGGGGATCACCCATCATTCAAAGAAAGCAGACTATTCTCCTCTTCAATGTTCCTACACTGAAAGAATGAGTGAAAAACAAAAGTCATTAAGAGATGAACTGGCATATCAATAACAGAGAATGGTGTCAAGAAACACTGCTGACAGCCCCAAGTGATGCAGATTTGTTATACTGCACCTACACCACCTCCTCAAGCCATTGAGAGATGTTGAACATTTACAGAGTTAGTGACGAGTCATAACTACCAGATACAGTTAAAATAGCTAAAGGTTGTATGAGAGATACCCTGCTAGCTCTTCTAGTCTGTGACAGTCCATTAACCAGAAGATGACATATGAGGGCCCAATCAATTTCTTTTGAACTAAAACATGGAAATTTCAATAGCCATTAGCTCACTGCTATCTACCTATCTGAAAAGGATGACTTTTCATCTTACTAATGTCAGCGGAGACTTTTCAGGGGCAAGATTTGCACCCTAACATATGGAGTGGTGACTTCTAATATTCGGCCAGTTTTACCAGGCAACAGGTATGAATTGCACATTTCCACAGAGTGGGGCTGGAAGAGAAAAAAGGTACAAAGTTGTTATTGTTGTGTCACTGAACATTTTTTCATATTTCAAACTCTTTTATTAGATTTTCAAGTAAAACTCTCTATTTCCTTCAATGATATGATTTGGTACACAAAAAATCCAAAGTACTTCTTTGTGAGCACCCAAAAAAATGTTCTGATGTTCAGTTAGGAAGCCAGCTCTGTTAAATGTTTTAAAAGTCTATGCCCACAATCAGAGTTAACATGATGCGTATTCTACAAGTTTCTGAAGCGCACAGAAGTTTACTACTTTTTAACCACACAGATGTTCCTAAATCTGCCTGTTCACAGTAGGAAGAGCCCTCCAGCCCAAACTCAAAAGATGACCATATATACTTACTATGGGTTTTAAAATATCAGTAACACAAACTAAAATCATCTTGAAGCTACGAGCAAGTTGCTTCCATTTTCCTTCTTTTTGTTCCTGTGAATCTTGTGCAGCTAAACCTTCATAGCTACATGAGTTTCCAAATAAACAAGCATATATTGAATTAATTCTTTACTAATTTTCTGTTTAGCATGCTATATGCAAAAACACCACAACCTTGTATGTATACCAAAAAAATGCCAGTTTGTAAAACATACACATATCTCACATATGTCTGGACATCAGATGTCCACATATCTGGACATCTGTTTACCTAAACAGCTTTATGTATTGACACCAGAGAAGAAGGTCAGGCTGGATGTGGCTCTGAGCAATCTCATCTAGATAAAGATACTCATAGCAGTTTGCACTAGATGAACTCTAAAGGTCCTTTCCAACCCAAACCATTCTCCATTCTAAGATTTCATTATAATTAAGGGTTATCCTTTCACAGGCAATCATCTGCATTAACCATGCATGCAGGAAAAGCGTTCTCTGATGAGACTACATGCAAACTACAGAAATCCAAAGTCCTTTTCCAGTTTAAGCTGCCTATGTACTGTTTTCAATCAAACAAAAAATAATGGAGAGGTGAACATGAAAGGATGGCCTTAAAGGAGTTCCTTTCAGCACAGGAGATTTTTCAAAACTAAGGTGAGGCCCCAGAAACCTTGTAGCTGTAAGGGAAAAACCATCTTGATCTTAAAATAATACCTTTTATAAATATGGTGGAACCCATGAAAATGAATCTCATCTTTGAAAATGTCACATTACTGAGCCCTTTAAACTATATGGATGGTCCCATTGCAACTAATAAGTTTGAAGGCCAAAAAAGATCTATACGTGCATGGGCAGTATGTGTGTATCTGCCAACAGACAACAAAGGAATCTTCTGAGTTTCCGGGTTATGAAAGAAAGAAACAAATATAAGCCTGAGTCTACAACTGTCAGTTTGAACTATGTCTGAAGAAAGTTTCTCATCAACTGCTTGGTTTTTTTCCTTGAACTCTGTAAGTGTGTAAGATCTGGGACAAAACGGTCATCGTTGTCCGTCATCGTCCGCCCCCCCACCCCCTTTATTTTCTTTCCTTTCCTCGGGGTAACTCGTGATCTCCAATAGTCCCAAAGGTTGGGGATTGGGGCGGTCTGGGGTGGCTCCCAGGGGACGTCAGGTATCCACCCATCCACTTTCATCACTTCCACGAGGGCGGGAGCCTGGTGGCTGTCCATCATTTATTATTTCCTGCAGGAACAAGTCCAAACTGCAGCCCTCTGGTGATTGGCAGCTAGAACAACAGCTTCCAGAGAGAACTTCATTTGTTATCCTGAAGCGCCATCCAATGAGCAAGTGGCCACAATGCAACTTCTCGAAGACTGGCGTCCTCTTGTGGCGAGTGGTTGACATAACGCCCAGAGAGAATCCTCATTTGTTATCCTGTAGCGCCCTCGAATGAGAGAGCGACAACACTGCAACTTCTCAGAAAGGTTGTTTATTCACTTTAAAGTTTTATCTTGCTTATCTGATCGTTATCTGTGTTTATGTTATCTCTTATCTGTGTTTACATTACTTTATCTTTGTTTTTATTAGCTTATCTGTTTGTTTTGGTTAGCTTTAATGAATATTTACCTTTTGTTACAGCTTCTTGACTTATTTAATTGAATTAATAATAAATAATCGGTTATTATTTAAATTTTTATCCTTACTTCTAATTGGAAGTAAGAATTCTATTAATGGTTGACCTTATTCATGGCTAAAGCACTGAAAAAAATTGGATGTTCCACCGAGATAGATCTTTAATTGAACTTTAATTGGAAATAATTCAAATTGGTTTGGAACCTGGAACAAGATGTTTTTGAAATTTCTTTTCTGGCTTTGCGTGTATCCAATCATCACTTGGTACTTCCTTAATTGGGTTGTAGCTACAGGCTGGATTGTTATTCAGCAATGGCTCATAGGTATTGGAGAGAGTGCCTGGAACATAGCTGCTTGTGCTGTCAGCTGGTATACTGCTGCTGATTGCTCCCCTTCAACTACAGGGGGTTGTGCCTGATAATATCTCATGGAAAGACCTGTTCATTTACTTAACCATGTTCATATTGTGTATTAATTTAATACAGACATGGTGTATCAGAATGAACCTTGCCAAACTGGGTCCTCCACTCTGGATGGTGTTCCAGCCAATTCAGAAACCCTGCTGGATAAGAGCAAATGCATCGAAGGAACAACCAAAATCTGTTGAGGAACAATTGGATTCTGGGAACATACAAAATCCGGAGCCCAAAGAAGCCAATACTAAGAAAGACAGTATGAACAGCCGGCTGAAACTCATCACACAGCAGTTCAAAGAACTGCAAGAGGTGCAGATGCAGTTCTGTACTCAAAAGATGGACTTCATCACAGAGTAAATTCAAGAGCTGCAAGAGTGGTGTGTTAATGACAGAAAACAGGAAATTTGTTAGACATCCACAGACAACTCAGGTCTCTGTTGTTACTAAGAGACAAGTCAAGGGAAGAGAGACCTCTTTATCCCCCACACAGATTGCCAGTTTGGAAAAATCACATTTTGAAATGCTACGCGGCAGATTTTAGCTGATGAAGGAGAGGACATGGCCAAATGAGAGACACAATCCACAATGGCTCTCATTGACAGTCAAAGAACTAGTTAAAAACAAACCCATTCTTAAGGCTGGACCCTCCAAGAAAAAAAAAAAAATCACCTTTCACTTGCTGATCAAAAAAGTATAAAAAAAAGCTAATCAAAGGGAGAGCTTTCCCACGAGGATGACCTGGATGAAACATTAAACTACTCAGACAATTAGGGGTGCCCTGCCTCTGATCGGGAGGAAGTGAGGGATACTTGACAGTATTGGAAAGTTTGGGTTAGATGGCCTGGCACATCAGAAGTCA